>SJXQ01007228.1:180061-259661 GCA_006408695.1 Aepyceros melampus | reverse complement strand
GGGCTTACCCTGGGGGAGGGGGATTGGGGGTCTGGGGTAGCAGGGTGTCAAACTTATTCTTAAGTATGAGACACACACTTGGTACCTTTTCTAAGACCGTGTACAATTAAAATTTTATTTTTGAGAAGTTTAAATACGTAAATATGACTCTGACTTTGTAAACATCGCTTTTAAAAAGTCTTGACTTGTAACTCGTTACAAATCAACATCTTCCAAAACAACAAATGTACATTTTGGGCCTCAAACTGTGCCCCTCTTTGCAGTAATGAGGACTAACCCCAATTTGAGGTCTGCTTTGCATGCATTTTGTCATGAATCACAAAGCACCCCAGATTCTGGCATTAATTCCTACGCAGAATG
Source organism: Aepyceros melampus (assembly GCA_006408695.1). NCBI lineage: Eukaryota > Metazoa > Chordata > Mammalia > Artiodactyla > Bovidae > Aepyceros > Aepyceros melampus. The sequence continues at coordinate 259,301 of SJXQ01007228.1, read as the reverse complement.
CAAGCGCTATCCAGAAACGTTGACGAGGAACAGCGGCAGGAGCATTCGGGTGTGACGGGTCTCGTCCTCAGGAGGAGTTTGCGCCAGGCTTCGCGTCCGGCCAGGTGTGCGCGCGTCCGCCAGCCTCCTGGGGCGGCGAGCGTCCAGCCTCGGGGTGCCCCACGGCGCTGGGACCCGGCCTCGCCGCCATCTCCCCGGGGCCGGCCCCGCCGCGCGCGCGGAAGGCGGCTGGGAGCGCGCGCCCGGAGCCTGCGGGCCCAGGCGACCCCGCCCCCGGGCGCGTCACGGGGCGCCGCGGGCGAGCAGCTACCATTGGCCGAGCCGCGGAGGGGGGAGAGGCCGCGACCCTTCCCCGCAGGCGGGCGACGCGCCAGGGGGCCGGCAGCCTGGGCCCGGCGCTCAATTTAAACTCTGGAATCCGGGCCGCGGGCGGACTCCGGAAACGAGACGACGTTCGCCCGGCCGGCCGCGCGCCCCGGGCCCCGCCGCATTGCCGGAATCGACCCTTCTCCCGCCATTTGCCACCCATCTCCCGCCGAGCCCGCGCTCCGAGGGCTGAGGCCCGCGGCCGCCGGGAGCGGACGAGCGGCATGGCGCGCGGCGCGGACGGCGGGGACGGGGCTCGCGTCTGGCAGCACGTGTTCCTGCTCCCAGGTAACCACGCCGGCCCCGGGGCGGCGGCGCGCGCGCGCGGCCCGGCCTCCGGCCCTGGGCGGCCCGGCCCGAGAGCGCGCCGGGCGGGTTCTCGGCGACGGGGCGCGCCCCCTCCGGCCCGCGGTCCCGCGCGCGCGCGCGCGCGAACCCTGACTGTTCCCGAGTCAGCGCCGAGTCTAGGGGCCGTCGACCCCGGCCCTGGCCGCGCGTGGGGGACCCGAGTGTCACTCGGAACACGTGGTTCCTCTTGGTCACAGTGCCCTCGGTTGCGCTTTTTTGTTTTTTAAACCTGAGCCGGAAGCGCAGAAGCAGACCGAGTGGATTTTCCCGGTTCGGGTTCTTTGTGGATCGGGTGGCCTGGAGGGAGCGGCGCAGGCTTGGGGAGGGCGGCGCGGGTTCAGGACCTGGGGGCCAGCGGCGAGGCCTGGAGGTGTCTGCTCTTGGGGTGTAATTTGGTATGTCCTAGTTGTCTTAGCGTCTGATCCCTACTAGATCGGAACCTAGAATCCAGTAGGTCTGCATTGACCTGAAGGCTGTGCTGTCTTAACACTTGCCCTGCACTGGGACAGGCCTTGATTTGTGAGGCTGCATGGTGGCGGGTGGGGGAGAGATTCAGGCAGGTAGCTAAGGACTGGAGCCAGCCTTGTCGGCCTCCCTGGGATGGTGACCACATCCAGGCCTGCAGGGCCTAGGGATGATGGACATCAGTTGCCACCTATGATGGCTTGAAGTGGCAGAATAAATGGAGTTTCGGGCCCAGGCGACCCCGCCCCCGGGCGCGTCACGGGGCGCCGCGGGCGAGCAGCTACCATTGGCCGAGCCGCGGAGGGGGGAGAGGCCGCGACCCTTCCCCGCAGGCGGGCGACGCGCCAGGGGGCCGGCAGCCTGGGCCCGGCGCTCAATTTAAACTCTGGAATCCGGGCCGCGGGCGGACTCCGGAAACGAGACGACGTTCGCCCGGCCGGCCGCGCGCCCCGGGCCCCGCCGCATTGCCGGAATCGACCCTTCTCCCGCCATTTGCCACCCATCTCCCGCCGAGCCCGCGCTCCGAGGGCTGAGGCCCGCGGCCGCCGGGAGCGGACGAGCGGCATGGCGCGCGGCGCGGACGGCGGGGACGGGGCTCGCGTCTGGCAGCACGTGTTCCTGCTCCCAGGTAACCACGCCGGCCCCGGGGCGGCGGCGCGCGCGCGCGGCCCGGCCTCCGGCCCTGGGCGGCCCGGCCCGAGAGCGCGCCGGGCGGGTTCTCGGCGACGGGGCGCGCCCCCTCCGGCCCGCGGTCCCGCGCGCGCGCGCGCGCGAACCCTGACTGTTCCCGAGTCAGCGCCGAGTCTAGGGGCCGTCGACCCCGGCCCTGGCCGCGCGTGGGGGACCCGAGTGTCACTCGGAACACGTGGTTCCTCTTGGTCACAGTGCCCTCGGTTGCGCTTTTTTGTTTTTTAAACCTGAGCCGGAAGCGCAGAAGCAGACCGAGTGGATTTTCCCGGTTCGGGTTCTTTGTGGATCGGGTGGCCTGGAGGGAGCGGCGCAGGCTTGGGGAGGGCGGCGCGGGTTCAGGACCTGGGGGCCAGCGGCGAGGCCTGGAGGTGTCTGCTCTTGGGGTGTAATTTGGTATGTCCTAGTTGTCTTAGCGTCTGATCCCTACTAGATCGGAACCTAGAATCCAGTAGGTCTGCATTGACCTGAAGGCTGTGCTGTCTTAACACTTGCCCTGCACTGGGACAGGCCTTGATTTGTGAGGCTGCATGGTGGCGGGTGGGGGAGAGATTCAGGCAGGTAGCTAAGGACTGGAGCCAGCCTTGTCGGCCTCCCTGGGATGGTGACCACATCCAGGCCTGCAGGGCCTAGGGATGATGGACATCAGTTGCCACCTATGATGGCTTGAAGTGGCAGAATAAATGGAGTTTGGGACCAGGGAGTGCAAGCCAGAAAGTTTTGGCCTTTTCATAGGAGGATACATTGATTTGATGGCATAATTGAATATAGGAAAGCCCATTGTTCTCTGTATCTAATTTTGAGATATGGCTCAGCAAATGCAGTGCTTTTGCAGTAAATGATACTCTGATGTCAGATGTAGTTGCCCAGTAATTTGGATTTTTATGTGTGTTTAGTTGCCAGTCGTGTCTGACTCTGCTCCCTTGAACTATAGCCTGTTAGGCTCCTCTGTCCATGGGGTTTTTCAGGCAAGAATACTAGAGTGGGTAGTCATTTCCTTCTTCAGGGGATCTTCCTGAGCCAGGGATGAAACCTGAATCTCTTATGTCTCCTACATTGGAGGCCGATTCTTTACCTTCTGAGCCATCAGGGAAGATTTTTATGATAGATATTGAAAATTATTACAGGATAATCTGTCAAGGATATTTTGTGTGTGTTTAACTTTTCTTCTCTTTGTAAAGAAATATAACATACATATTGTTGTCCCTTTATAAAGAAATATAACATATATATTGTTTAATCATTAGGTCATGGCCGGTCCGACTCTTTGGGAACCCATGAGCTGTAGCCTACCAGGCTCCTCTGTCCATGGGATTTCCCAGATGAGAATACTGGAGTGGGTTTCTATTTCCTCCTCTAGGGGATCTTCCCGACCCAGACCCAGATCATACCTGCCTCTCCTGCACTGGCAGGCAGATTCTTTACTGCTGAGCCACCTGGGAAACCCATATACATATAGTAAAGTGTGAAAGTTTTAAGTGTGCAAGTCAATGAACTTTTCATATGTATACACCCCTGTCACCGTTCCACACATCAAGACCTAGAACTTATGCTGTGAGCTCCTCTTGCCTGTTCTAGATGGCCTCAGTAACCTCTGTGCTGACCTCTGTCACCAGATCTTGTTCTGCCTGTTTGGTCAAGCATGTGATCCTTAATCCCTCGCATCTTTTACTCAGCGTTACATCTGTGAGGCTCATCTGTAGTCTGTAGCAGTGGTCAGGATTTTTGGTTCATTTGTGTTTTCCTTGCTGTGTCTATTTTATTGTATGCATAGTCATATTATTTTTTTCCCCTGCTGAGGATGGATATTTGGATTATTTTTTCCTGATTTTAACTATTACGATTGTGAAAGTTTTAAGTGTGCAAGTCAATGAACTTTTCATATGTATACACCCCTGTCACCGTTCCACACATCAAGACCTAGAACTTATGCTGTGAGCTCCTCTTGCCTGTTCTAGATGGCCTCAGTAACCTCTGTGCTGACCTCTGTCACCAGATCTTGTTCTGCCTGTTTGGTCAAGCATGTGATCCTTAATCCCTCGCATCTTTTACTCAGCGTTACATCTGTGAGGCTCATCTGTAGTCTGTAGCAGTGGTCAGGATTTTTGGTTCATTTGTGTTTTCCTTGCTGTGTCTATTTTATTGTATGCATAGTCATATTATTTTTTTCCCCTGCTGAGGATGGATATTTGGATTATTTTTTCCTGATTTTAACTATTACGAATTGCTGCTGCTGCTGCTAAGTCACTTCAGTCATGTCCGACTCTGTGCGACCCCATAGACGGCAGCCCATCAGGTTCCTCCATCCCTGGGATTCTCCAGGCAAGAAACTGGAGTGGGTTGCCATATCCTTCTCCAATGCATGAAAGTGAAAAGTGAAAGTGAAGTTGCTTAGTCGTGTCTGACTGTTTTTGACCGCATGGACTGCAGCCCACCAGGCCCCTCCATCCATGAGATTTTCCAGGCAAGAGTACTGGAGTGGGTTGCCATTGCCTTCCCTGTATTACGAGTTCCACTTCTACAAACACTTTTATGAGGCTTTAAGTAGCAGGATGTGATTATTTCTCTGTGGTGCAAACCCAGGAGTAGAATTGCTGGCCCTGGGTGTTGTGTGTTTGGCTGTGGTAGACACTGCTCAACAGTTTTCCAAAGTGGTTGTACCGATTTATTTCCCCAGCTGTGTGAGAGTTCCCGTTGCTCCACATCCTCACTGGAGATGTTTGTAGTTTGTGTAAGGCAAATTAATGCACAATTCAGGGTTTTCATAGAGTCTAGTAAATAGAAAAGGGATGCTTGATACATGCTTTACAGTAGAAAATTTCTCACTGTTGCCATGTTATCTCAATGAGATTTTAATGGTGGGAACTCTAATCATTCAGAGTGCATAAAAATAATTCAGATACACATAATGGCTGAGAATAATTTGAATTTCTTGTTCTGTTTAATAGGTAGTAAAATTTTCATTCTTCAAGTATGTTTGTATCCTCATAGTATTAAACACAAAATCTTTAAGATAATTAAATATTGATCGCATCCCTGAAATTCGTAGGGTCAATATGTCTTCTTTCGGACCACAAGAATTTCAGTCCAGTTCCTGTTCAAAGCTGGGACGTACTGTGACCTTCAAACTCATTTGGAGGAGGCTGAGCCAGCTGTTAAGAAACTGTTGAACAGTGTGGTCAGGCAGGCTGGCTCTCTAACACTTAGAACTTGAGCTTCTAGTGCCTGTAATTCTTCTAACTGGCCTTTACTGCCACCTGCAGGCTCTGGGAGTTACAGATGCTGGTGGTGTGATAGTTACCTCTGTGCAACTGTACTTCTCAAACTTGGGGGCATCAGTCACCTGGGGAATGACCCCGGAGAGTCTCTGACTCAATAGGTCTAGGGGCAGAATGCGCATTTCTAACAAGTTACCCAGTGATGCCAATGCTGCTGGTCAGAGGTTCCACTAGGAACCACTGCAGTAGGCCAGCCCTAGGGAGCCGGATTGGGAGTTAGAAACAGCCAGCCTCAGATTTAGCTGTCTTTATGGTGGGTCAGAATTCCCACAGTCACGGGAGTACATGTAAGTATGAGGCCCATCTTCACAGACTTCTTGTTTTTTTTCCAGTAGATGGAAAGTCTGCCCCAGTAATGCATTTGAGTGGAGGAGAACCATACCCTACCACTGTTGGTTGTTTGGTTGCTAAGTCATGTTCAACTCTTTGTGACCCCATGGACTGTAGCCTCCCAGGCTCCTCTGTCCATAGCGTTTTCCAGACAAGAATACTGGAGCGGGTTGTCTTTCTCTTCTCCAGGGGACCTTCCTGACCCAGGGATCAAACCCATGGCTCCTACCTACCGAATCTCCTGCATTGCAGGTGGATTCTTTACCGCTGAGTCAGCGGGGAAGCCCATACCTTGCCATACGGCTATATTATATCTTAAAGGATACAGTAAAGGACATATTAAAAAGTACTAGTTAGGTCTCTCTGCTGCTAGTTTTCAGTTTGTCTGAGAAGTCCAATATCCCAGAAAAACAAGAGCTGAAACTTGGAAGGGATACTTGTGAGGTAGTCAGACGTGGGGCCTTGATTTTTATAGGCCAGTGGAAACAGAACGGCCTCCCGTTTCAGCAAGGTAAGCGTTTCTTGCAGTTTGGGTTGGTCTTCCAACATTTCTCCCACATGGCCTGGAACACTAGCTGGTTTGCACTTTTAGCTGCTATAAGAGACCGTGAACATCTCTACTTTTTGGAATAAGGTAGAAGTTTCCGTCTCTCTTTGCTGCCCTAAAAGTAGATGTTTTAAGTTTTATTTTTAATATTTTTCTCTAGTCCAAGTTTTATATGCTTGTCGGTCCTAATAAGTTGGAGTGGATGCCAGCAGGAATGGTTCAGTGAATGCAGGAGAGAGGACTGGGTAGACTGCTCCTGTGGCTGAACTCTGTTACTTAGCCATCCCCAAGGAAACATGAAAGGGTTGGGAAACTCTAATGTTACATGAGGGAAAAAGAAAGTACAGAAATGATCTCAGGGATCTCAGAGATTACGCTGAAATCATGCCTTACTCAGCTGCTGCCTGATCGGAGAGTCTAGGTCAAACTAGGGCTTCCCTGTGGTAGTTCAGATGGTGAAGAATCTACCTATAATGTGGGAGACCTGGGTTTGATCTTTGGGCCAGGAAGGTCCCCTGGAAAACGGAATGGCAACCCACTCCAGTATTCTTCCCTGGAAAATCCTATGGACAGAGGAGCCTGGCAGGCTACAGTCCACGGGGTTATAAAGAGTCAGACGTGACCAAGCGACTGACAGTTTCACTTTCAGGTCAAACTGGACTTTAGATTAAACATCTTCAGTTCAGTTTAGTTCAGTCGCTGTAGACAAATTTTGCAATAAAGTTATTTCCCTTTACTTTATGGAAATACACATTTTTAAAGTATTTTAGGTATTTGGTATTTTTCCCCCACAGATCGCATTAGCAATGCCAGCTTTTGGAGGCGGAGTGCAGACGGAGTGCTGTCTGGGAGATTATTCCAGGCCTGCCTGCCTTAGACATTCCAAGTACAGAAACGACCCTTGCGTGTGAGGCACCATGTTAATCACACATAGTAATATCAGATTTGTCTCTCCAGAAGAAACACAAAAATAGATTTGTATGACTGCAAGCTTTAGAGCTATATTCTAATTAATGGATTGAAAAAGAAATTAAAAAGGGAAAATGAATTTCTTATTTAATAATGGAGAAAATTTATATTAATGTTATGTTTGATTAGAGACTCATAGCTTTTTTTTAATAGGCCCACAAGAAACGCCTCTTGTTTGAAAAGTAAAAGTTTAATGTGGCAAAGAAAGAATTACTATAGACCCAAATGACTTTTCAATGACCCTAAAAAAAATAAAACTTTTTTCCTCTTTTGGAGACCTGGGTTTGATCTTTGGGCCAGGAAGGTCCCCTGGAAAACGGAATGGCAACCCACTCCAGTATTCTTCCCTGGAAAATCCTATGGACAGAGGAGCCTGGCAGGCTACAGTCCACGGGGTTATAAAGAGTCAGACGTGACCAAGCGACTGACAGTTTCACTTTCAGGTCAAACTGGACTTTAGATTAAACATCTTCAGTTCAGTTTAGTTCAGTCGCTGTAGACAAATTTTGCAATAAAGTTATTTCCCTTTACTTTATGGAAATACACATTTTTAAAGTATTTTAGGTATTTGGTATTTTTCCCCCACAGATCGCATTAGCAATGCCAGCTTTTGGAGGCGGAGTGCAGACGGAGTGCTGTCTGGGAGATTATTCCAGGCCTGCCTGCCTTAGACATTCCAAGTACAGAAACGACCCTTGCGTGTGAGGCACCATGTTAATCACACATAGTAATATCAGATTTGTCTCTCCAGAAGAAACACAAAAATAGATTTGTATGACTGCAAGCTTTAGAGCTATATTCTAATTAATGGATTGAAAAAGAAATTAAAAAGGGAAAATGAATTTCTTATTTAATAATGGAGAAAATTTATATTAATGTTATGTTTGATTAGAGACTCATAGCTTTTTTTTAATAGGCCCACAAGAAACGCCTCTTGTTTGAAAAGTAAAAGTTTAATGTGGCAAAGAAAGAATTACTATAGACCCAAATGACTTTTCAATGACCCTAAAAAAAATAAAACTTTTTTCCTCTTTCTACCTGAAGGCATATGGTTAGCCTCAGAAGAATGTAAGCAGGTTATTTTGTTCTTTGTCAATACCGTTTGCATGTATGTCTGTGCTTAAAATTACACCTTGTGGGCTGAAAGCTTCTCTACTTCCAGAAGAGCTTGATCACCTGGGGGTAACCTGCGTTAAGTTGGCCAGAGACAGGGAACCTGGCGGATTCACATACTGACTTCTGATAACTCTGAATCATTCAGCTCAGCTTCCTGGAAGATGTGTCGTTTACTGAATAGTAAGGCCGATGGCCGTGAGGGAGTCTCTGAGTTTTCCAGCAGAGTGTTTTTTACATTTTCCATACAAATCCTCAGTCTGGTTTTGTCTTTATGAAACATTTTTGGAGTTAACCCGCTGACCTTTCTCAGATGACCGCTCACTGGACACGCTCCCCTTGCTCTCTGAGCACGTTCTGGAGTGAATGGACTCAATCAGTTGCCAGTCAGTATAATCCAGCAGTTTCCAGAGCTTGATCTGGTCCTGCTAGCAATTGTTCCAAAAGGCCTTGGATGTTTGTAAGTCAGGGCTCAAGACTCCCACATATTTATCCTCCAGAGAAGAAAAGAATTCATAAAAGGAAAGTAAGACATGCTCATGATTTTTTTTCCACTTGAATAGTAGAATAGGGACTGCTTGGTTCCCCCCTCCAATGCTCTGAGCGTTAACCATGATGTTTTAAGAAACAAACAGCTCATCAATGTTCTCGAAAGCCTGGCTGTAATAAAAGCACACCTAAAAGTAGATGTATACTATTTATGAGCTCTGTGTCCTTGGAAAAACTGCTCGTTGTAAAGCCTCCATTTCCTCATCTCTGCAGTGGGGAGAAGAGCACTGGTCTCACGGGGTTGTTGTCTGTTGGCTTGAATTAAATGTCAGCCCCCTCTTGCACCGCAACCTCTTAGTCCCCAGACCTGGGACAGAGGAGGCATGCAATGAACATTTGCTGAACGAGCAAATGTCCTTCATACTATTTCTCCCCACAGCCTTTGTCTTTGCTCATACTGTCCTTTTTCTTCCCTTTCCCCTTCCATGCAAATTCTACCCTTTATTCAAGGCTTGGTTCGCCTTTGTCTTCCCTGAAGCTAAGCCATTTGTACATATCACAAAATGATATGTGTCCTTTTTTCTGTCTCTGCCTTAATTTCACTATTTACTCTTACTGTCTAGTTACTGGACTCCTCAGTGAAATACTTAGCACTACTTTGGGGTTACACAGCTTCTCTGAGTGCCCATGCTCTGTGCCTGCCTGGACCCCTGCGCGCTCTTTTTCACATACTGTGCCTGGCAAAGGAATGTTGGAGAAATCTTAGTCTCTAACCCAGCACAGGTGTCCCCTCCTGCAGGAAGCCTGCCTTCTGGGCCTCTGCTCCTGTTGGTGTGCCACTTAGTCGTACCTCTCGCACCACCTACCCGTTTCATCGCGGTGGTTCAGTTCATTATCGTTGATATATGAGCGTGTGTTGGATGCCCAGTGCGTTCCTGTAGCTGGGGAGGAGCCAGGCACTTTCTCCCCGGCGGCTCCATCACTTCCTCAGTGGTAGGCTCGCCTCAGAAAGCACACGTGCCACCAGACCCTTCCAGCCTTTTTTGTTCTGAGGTCCTTCATATGTACTTTTAAAATACTTTAAAAGGAAGGGCCTTTCTGTTCTAGGTGTGGCTGTTTGCTGAAGTGGAGTGAGCCCGCTGGTGAAAGGTTCTGACCCGCTCTGAGCCTGCAAGGATCCGGGCCACGGCAGGCTCTCCAGCCAGAGTCGCTCCCCCTGTGAGGGCCTGATGTCCCCGCAGCTTTTGATGGGGCTCTCTGCCGTCTCCAGCTGCTCATTTAACCTCGGTTTTGACCATTTAACTCTTCAGTTAACACATTGTTCTCCAGTGTTTTTTTTTCAATAACATTTTTTAAGTTAGGACGGTACATAGCCAGTGTAGAAATTTTATTAATGCAGAAAAATATACAGAAAAAGGGGATTTGTCCATCATCCAGCCACTCTAACAATTTTAGGAATATTTTTTCTAACCTTTTTGTGTTGTTGGTGTCATAGAATAAATCCCAGTAGTTTTTTGTTTGTTTGTTTGTTTTTTTCTCATTTTTCTATTCCTGCTTTTATTTCACTGTTTACTCTTATTTGCTAGAACAGTGACTAAAACACTCAGGGACATTGAGGTTACACAACAGTACTGTGTTTTAACCTCGGTTTTGACCATTTAACTCTTCAGTTAACACATTGTTCTCCAGTGTTTTTTTTTCAATAACATTTTTTAAGTTAGGACGGTACATAGCCAGTGTAGAAATTTTATTAATGCAGAAAAATATACAGAAAAAGGGGATTTGTCCATCATCCAGCCACTCAAAAATAACAATTTTAGGAATATTTTTTCTAACCTTTTTGTGTTGTTGGTGTCATAGAATAAATCCCAGTAGTTTTTTGTTTGTTTGTTTGTTTGTTTCTCATTTTTCTATTCCTGCTTTTATTTCACTGTTTACTCTTATTTGCTAGAACAGTGACTAAAACACTCAGGGACATTGAGGTTACACAACAGTACTGTGTGGCTCTGTGTACTATGCTTCTACATAGAATTAGGGAAAGATGGCTAGACTGATTTAATGCAGAGCTGTGTGTGTGTGCTCAGTCACTTCAGTCGTGTCCGACTCTCTGTGACCCTGTGGACTGTAGCCCACCAGGCTCCTCTGTCCATGGGGTTCTCCAGGCAAGAACACTGGAGTGGGTTGCCATTCTCTTCTCCATGGCATCTTCTAGGGGGCCAAAATTTTTTTCTCTTTTTTTTTGGAGAAAGAAACTCCGTGGCATGAATAAGCTGACAAAGAAAATCTGTAGGTCATACTTAGAGCATTGAAGAGGCTTGTGACGATTTTATTTATACTGTAAGAAATCAACCAAATAAGAATTGTTGCTTCGCAGGGTAGGCAGTACATATTAGGAGTGGCTTATCTTTACGAGTGGGCAAAGACAGAAAATTCAGTCAGATGCCAGAAGGGTGAAGATAAATTCATAGACCCGTAGTGAACGTGCGGCCAGGCTAGGATGTTTTGGAAGCCATTTGAGCTTGAATTTTTGAAGACAAGTGTGGTTTCCTGCAAGCGACCCTGGTGTGTTTGCCATAAGTAGGATGCTTGTATGAATGGACCATGGGTCTATCTTAGTTTGGAAATTACTCTTTCTTTCATGTGAGACCAATGCATCCTGATGGTGTGTTAGAAAACAGTACTTACGCCTCTTCAGGACTTCCTTAGCAGGGCCACATGTGCTTGGCAAGGGCCGGCTGTGTGGGGCAGGGTGGCGGGGTGGTGGAGAGCTCTGAGACCTTGGGAGGAGGGCACCCCAGCACCCGGAGGTCCAGGCTGTTGGCCTCTCTCAGCGGTCACTTCGTCTTCTTAAACCAACTTCCTCCAGTCCGTATGAAACAGGCTGCACACACCCTGCACCCAGGCCTCGACCTCCTGGTGTCTGCTGGCAGAAGCTGCCCCCTTCTCTTAGCTGTCTGTCTTCAAGACAGCCTTCTGACCAGTTCCCTGTGACTGCTTGTAACCCCGCCCCCAGCCCCCGTGAATTGTAACTGAGGAGCTGTGAGCTCCATGAGCAGCGCAGGTGAGAGAGGAGGACCACAGAGGGTGCTGAGGGTGTCCCCTTTGTCCAGAAGAAGGAAAAAGTGCAGGGTGGCTGGCCCAAGAGTCAGCCCCTGCCTTCACTCAGCAGTGAGACCCAGCTCCAGCCAGGAGCCTCAGCCACACGTGACCTGGCCTGTCCTGGTAATTGGTCGTCTTTGAATGGCATAGAGGTATGGCAGTGCCTGCATGCCCAGTCATTTTAGTTGTGTCCAACTCTCCTTGCTTTGCCAAGGTTTATATCATTTTTAGGAAACCCACCTGCTAGGCCCGTATCTTCCATCTCTTACACTGTTGTGATACATGCTGGTATATGTTATTGTATTTGACCCTCACAGCAACCATGGGAAGTAGTCCACAGAGGCTTTCCCCATTTTAAAGACTTCAAGAAGTCAAATAATCTGCCCAGCACTCAATAGGAATTAAAGGGCAGAGACCGCCAGCTCTCCCAGGTCCTCCAGGCCCCCTGCTCTGTGTGCAAGGCCACTCTGCCTGCAGCTGATGGTCCTCTCCTCCATGGGGGTGGTGGGAGGGCCAGGCTGAGTGCCCTCTGTTGTCAGTGTGATGACCGGGAGCCAGACTCACCTCCTTTCCTTGAACCAGCGCTGTTATTGGACATCTCAGCCAGGTCTATCCTTTCTACCTCTCCAGGATTCTCCTGCGTCCCACGTATTTCAAGGCCTCAGCTCCATCTCGTTATGTTGCTGACCTTCGTGGCTTTGAGTGGCTGCAGACCTGGAGTTCTGCATTGGTTTCTTTAGTGCACAAGCCATTCCTAGAAACATGGCCACTGGTAGATCAGCCTTAAAAGAAAAGAGATTTTATCTCCTATGGTCTTGGCTCAGGAGGTCTTGCACTTTTATTGTTAATTCAAAACTTCAAAATGAAAAGATATTCTTAGAGGAACCCGTTACTGGGAAATTGTTTCCCTAGCCCATGCCACTCCAGCTTTTCTTGGTTTGCCTCCTGTAGTGCTTGAGCAAGCTGAGAGCTTCAAAGCAGGGAAAATGACCCAGATCTCTTTGATAACAGTGCTGACATCTTGGGAAGGGAAGGCGTATAGTTGTTACTGCAATCAGCATTCCTGGAAGAGGCAAGCAGCTTGAGAACTCTGCTGAGTTGTCTTGCATGCCTTATCCTTGTGTCCTGGCAAAGCCTTCGCAAGGAGACATCCCTGGCTATCAGGCAGAAGGAACCAGAGGATCTGAGTGTATTCTAATGGCTGGAGTCTAAAAACGAACTGAGACCTGTTTTAGAGCACAGCATTACATGAGCAGGAGAGTGATAATCTTTTTTTTTTTTTTTTTCCCGTGCTGGATCTTCTTAAGAAACTGAATAGCCTTGATATGGTATCTAAAAATAAAATGAGTGGTGCTTTGATGTCTGTTCCTTCTTCTCCGTGTAACAGTGGGTGTGTGTTTCTCAGCGCTTATCTGCTATGTGCCAAAAATCAGACAGGGTCAGGAACAAATGCCCATGGCTTCCAAGTCATGAGAACACTTGGCAAAAAGGTGGCTCTTCTCTTTTCCCCTGTTTCGTGTCTTTGAACGGTATGAAGAAACTTGTCTTACCAGGAGAGGGATAAGAAAGAGCTGCCAGGTTTAAAAACTAGTTGATAAATATCTGCAGATGAAAAATAATGTTCCATTTTGGCTTGTGTAATACTTTACAAGTAACCTTTCAAAATTACTGAATGGTTTTATTACAGATTAAATATTTAGAGAGGAATGTAATCATGTAAGTGAAAAATACCTTGATTTGATACATTGAATTATTTTATATTTTGTGTTTACTGTTATCTACTGAATTTGCTTTCACTTATTTAAAGCAATGTCAGTTACCTCTTGTAAATATTGAACTTTGTTTTCTTCCTAAGAACATGTTTTGTCATGTACTGTTGTTTTCTTACTCTAAAATCACCATCTACACATATTCATTAAAAATTACTGAATGGTTAAGTCTGTGCTTTTGATTATGTGCTGTACACTAAGTTTTAAGCATTAAAATGTCATAGATAATTGGGGGCAGGGCTGTATACAGCTGTGCATAGGATATTGTTTCTTTACTTTTTTTTTTTTTAACCAAACTTCACATAACTGTTTTTATCACCAATGTTTCTTATATCTCACAATAGATTTCTCTCATCCTTCTTTTATATATTTTTTGATCCTGTCTTTTTCTCTTTCTCCTTTTCCTTAGCTCCCCCTCCTTTCTTTTCCTTTCGCTTCATCCCTGGCATTGTGGGGTACAGGCTGGCTTGGAGTGAGGGCAGCTGATTCAGCAAGAAGACTCTAAGAAGGACAGGATAGGGCTTTGAGGTGTCAGTGTCACAGGAGAGCAGGTATACCAAGGTAATTACTGTGCTTCAGAGCTTCCTTCTCATTTCCTGAGTTAAGAAGGAAGAGTCTTCAGACTAAGAGTTTCTCTGAAGCATCATAGTTTAAAAATTTTGTTGCCTGATTTAAATATTGGCTCTCTGTATAGCTGAATAGCTCTATGACCTTGGACAGGTTTCTTAACTTCAGTCAGATTTTTCGTTAAAAAACTGGAAGTTAAAATTGTACCGACCTCATGGAGGCATATCATGTACATGCACATGTGCGTGTGCATGTCTGCGTGTTCAGTCGCTTCCGTCGTGTCCGATTCTTCGTGACCCTATGGGCTGTAGCCCGCCAGACTCCTCTGTCCATGAGAGTCTCCAGGCAAGAAGACTGGAGTGGGTTGCCATGCCTTCCTCCAGGGGATCTTCCTGACCCGGGGATGGAAATCGCAGCTCCTGCGTTGCAGGCAGATTCTTTACTGCTGAGCCACCAGGGAAGCCCATGTTTATGTGTATCTATATATCAAGGATGTTGTTTGGTATAAATGCTGTATACAGATGAGCTATTATTTTACATCACTGTACACAGTTGTCTCTGTGTCATTGTATGTTTTCTTTAAAGTCCACGTGTCAGGAAAGTAGCAATCAGAGTTCCCTCTTTGTTGAGGGGTTCAGATCGGGATGGTAAACAGATGGAAGGTGTGCTGGTAGAGCTGATGGTGACCAGTGAGACATAAACTTGGACCTTTACAGAGAAGACGGAGACCATAAGGCAACTATGTGGAATTGGTGACATAAGAAACTTACGTGGCAGGGCTTGAGATAATGAGGAAGTTTAAGATACTATTGAATCTAAAGTGGCACAAAAGACTCAGTACCTGCTTCTGATTTGTCTGAATTTTTTGTTTTTGTGAAAACAGTTTTAGCCAGCATGGCTTATGATGTCACCTCTTATGTAAGAGAAAACAGTCAAAAAAAGAAAGAGTAAAGCTTACTTTTAAAAAAATGTGAAGTCTTATTTTACTTAGCACAGTTTTAGAAGGTGTTTCACATGAGTAAATATTCCATATAAATGAAGTTTCGCTCATTAAATATAAAAAGTTTCTTTTATCATTTCTTACTGAGAAATTTTTCTAAAAATCAAACAACACATTCATGTAACATTTATCAAGCACATTGAATGTACCAGAAACTGCTGAGTATTTAATATATGTTATCCTAATTTTTACACATAAAATGCTTTGCGTTCTGGTTTCTTGAATATGTTTTTGTTGCTTAGTTGCTAAGTTGTGTCCAGCTCTTTTGCGACCTCACATACTGTAGTCCGCCAGGCTGCTCTGTCCGTGGAGTTCTCCAGGCAAAAATACTGGAGTGGATTGCCATTTCCTTCTCCAGGGCATCATCCCCACCCAGGGACTGAACCCGCATCTCCTGTGTCTCCTGCATTTGCAGGCAGATTCTTTACCACTGAGCCAGCAGTAAAGACTATACAGGCATAATTTTATTGCATTTTGCTTTGTGTGCTTTGCAGTTACTGCATTTCTTTTCTTTCTTTTTTTTTTTTTTAATTAACAGTTTGTGGCAACTCTGCTTTGGGTAGTCTGTTGGCACCATTTTTCCAACATTTGTTCAGTTCATGCCTCTGTGTCACATTTGGTAATTTTTAGAGTATTTCAAACTTTTTCATTATTATTATATTTGTTAATGTTGATCAGTGATCTTTGATATTAGTATTGCAAAAAGATTATGACTGAAAGAGCAAATGATAGCTTTTTTAGCAATAAAATATTTTTAAATTATACTTTTTAAGGCGTAATGCTATTATACACTTAATAGACATAACTTTTATGTGCACTGGGAAACCAAAAAATTTGTGACTCACTTAATAGCAATATTCACTTTATTACAGTGGTCTAGAACTGAACCCACAATATCTGTAAGATGTGCCTCTGCTGGTACTAATTTAGCCTCCTCTTAGAAAGCTCATTGTTAGGCCCTCTGGTCAGTTCTGTGCTTGGATTCTTGACTTTTATATTTTGACCTGAATATTTCTAGCACACTCTTAATGTTTCCACAGAGTTAAGAGCAAGGAAACTGATTCTTAACTGAGTGCTTATTGCATGTTCTAGGCACTTTCACATTTAGTTCAGCCTAACAAAAACCTATAAAATAATTATTGTGCCCATTTTGTAAATGAAATAAGTGAGGTACAAGAGATTGAATATCTTGCCCAAGGCTGCACTGCAGAGTAAGAAGAGGAGCTGGGAATAGATTATGGATCTGTCTGACTTAAGACCTTGTGTTCTTTCTGTGCTGACATGATTAAAGAAATAGATATCAGTTAAAAATAGTTTATAGAGGAAAACCCTTCTTGACACGCCTACTTTTCTGATTCTTTCTGACTATTCTAAAAGGAATTTTTTTTCTTCCTTAATTAATTTAGCTGTCTTTCAGCTGTGCTGAAGGTACACAGAAAGGTTAAAGGAAAAAACGGAGATTTCAAGCTTGATAGGTAAGGGACTAGCCCATGGGATGACCCAGGATCTTCCTAATTTAAATTAAAAATTTTAAACTCTGTATCTTTGACAGAGCCTTTAGTTTAGAGTCAAAAGTAACTGTGTTGCTTCAAGCACACACACAAAATTATCAACTAAGCATTGTAGCAATAAGAGTTGTTTTTTCATACCAAGCCTTCACAATCTGATGGTGGTAGATCCATCCCTCCTTAAAAGCAGTGAAAACATTGGCAGAGATGGCCAAAATCAGCTATTTCAGAACTCTTGAAATTTGCCAAAGGCTTCCAACAATCTGAGGAGTATTTATTCAAGAAAAACTGCTGAATCTCACTGAGCAGGGTTTGTGGCGTTGCAGCTTGAACTGCCCCCATCTCCTTTGCTCAGGTCTGCAGTGACCTTGGAAACCGGCAAGCTTGTAACCGCTGGATGACAGGGCTTGTTTGGGGCGCCTCAAAAAAATAAAAGGCCCGTTCTGAAAGCACTGTCCCTGTCTGACCTGTTGTCCAGCTCCCTGGAAAAGCCTCGTTTCATTGCTGTCACTTGACCTGATGGGAGCTCAGAACTTGATCTTCAGGAAAACCTGTCCTCAGGGCCTTTGTCAAAAACAATCAGTGGCAACTGATACTCAGCTGCTGAGGGGTCAGTAGCATTTGTGGAAATAAGAACCTGACCCAAAACTTAAAAGGAAGATATGAGAATAAAATCTCCATAAAAGACTTTGAAAAGCTGTGAGTATAGCCACTTCAGCTGTCCTTGCCCATCAGCAGAGACTCGTGCAGGTGGTGAGTGTATTAAACGTTCCTGTTAAGAAGGTGGAGAGGGAGGAGCGCGATCCAGCTGTGTGCTCTCTGCAGGTCACACACAGCAGAGTCAAAGACACAGACAGGGTGAAAGTAAATGGATAAAACGGATATACCGGGTAAATGGCAACCAACAGAGAGCTGAAGTGGCTGTGCTAATATCAGATGATACAGACTTTGAAGCGTTGTTATTGGACAGAAAGAGGGATGCATTGTAATGATAATTAGGAAGCTATAACAGTTATAAACGTATGACCTAATGACGGAGCCCCAAATGCATGAGCCAAAAACTGACAGAACTGAAGGGTGATATGGAAATTTGAACATAATGGTGGGAGATTTCAATCATCCATTGCAATATGGACAAAACAACTAAGAGGAAGATCATTGAGGAAACAGAAGGCTTGGCCAGCTCTATAAACCAGTAAGACCTACAAGACCTCTATAGAAGGCTCATTCAACAACATTCTCCACAACAGACCATATTCGAGACCATAAAACAAACCTCAATGAATTTCAAAGGACTGTGTGCTCTCTAAAGATAGTGAAGTGACATAGGCAATTAATAGAAGAAAATGTGGGGAATTCACAAATATGTGGAAATTTTAAGTGTGCATGCTTCTAAAAATCAGTGAATCGAGGGAGAAATTACAAAGGAAACTAGAAAGTACTTTGAAGCGAAAGAAAATGAAGCTCAGCGACATAGGATGCAAGTAAAGCAGTGTGCAGAGCAGAATATGTAGCTGCACATGCCTGTATTAGAAAAGAGGAAAGATCTCGGGTCAGTAACCTGATCTTTCATCCCAAGAAACTAGAAAAAGAAAAACAAACTGACACCCAAGCATTCAGTTCAGTTGCTCAGTCGTGTCCAACTCTTTGCGACCCCATGAATCGCAGCACGCCAGGCCTCCCTCTCCATCACCATCTCCTGGAGTTCACCCAAACCCATGTCCATTGAGTCGGTGATGCCATCCAACCATCTCATCCTCCATCGTCCCCTTCTCCTCCTGCCCTCTATCTTTCCCAGCATCAGGGTCTTTTCAAATGAGTCAACTCTTCGTATAAGGTGGCCAAAGTAATAGAGGGGAAGAAATAAAAAGTAGAGAAAAACAACACAGAAAAAAAGAAATCAATGAAAACAAAAGTGGCCCATTTGAAAAGAACAGCAAAATTTTTGCAAATCTTTAGCTAGACTGACCAAGAAAAAGAAAATTAAAATTACTGTTGATCAATAAAATTGGGAATGAAAGACAGTGCACCGTTACTGATCTTACAGAAATGAAAAAAAGGAACATAAGGGAATACTGTGAACAACCAACAAAGTAGATAATTTAGATGAAATAGATAAATCCTAGAAAAGCATAAACTACAAAAATGGACTCAAGAAGAAATAGACAATTTGAACAGACCTGTAGCGGATAAAGGGCTTCCCAGGTGGTACTAGTGGTAAAGAATCACCTGCCAGTGCAGAAGATGCAAGTGACATGGGTTCAATCCCTGAGTCGGGAAGATCCCCTGGAATAAGAAATGGCAACCCACTCGACCTTCCTTGCCTGGAGAATCCCATGGACAGAGGAGCCTGGTGGGCTACAGTCCATGGGGCCACAGAGTCCGACACAGCTGAGCGGCTGAGCACACAGAGCAGGTGAAGGGGCTTCCCAGGTGGCGCTACAGGTAGAGAACCCACCTGCCGGTGCAGACAAGGCAGAGAGATGACGCAATCGCTGGGTCGGGAAGATCCGCTGGAGGAGGGCATGGCAGCCCACTCCTGTGTTCTTGCCTGGAAAATCCCATGGACAGAGGAACCTCGTGGGCTATGGTCCATGCTGCTGCTGCTGCTGCTAAGTCGCTTCAGTCGTGTCCGACTCTGTGCGACCCCATAGACGGCAGCCCACCAAGCTCCCCCGTCCCTGGGATTCTCCAGGCAAGAACACTGGAGTGGGTTGCCATTTCCTTCTCCAATGCATGAAAGGGAAAAGTGAAAGTCAAGTCGCTCAGTCGTATTCGACTCTTAGCGACCCCATGGACTGCAGCCTACGAGGCTCCTCCATCCATAGGATTTTCCAGGCAAGAGTACTGGAGTGGGGTGCCATTGCCTTCTCCAGCTATGGTCCATAAGGTCGCCAAAAGTTGGACATGACTAAAGTGACATTACACACACACACACACACAGCAGGTAAAGAGATGAGATTAGTAAATTAAAACTATTCCATAGAAAAAACCCCAGTCCCAGGGTGCTTCACTGGTAAAACCTAAACACTGAACAAATTAATACCAACTCTTTACAAACTTTTCTCCAAAAATGGATAGAGAGAGACTACTTCTCAATTCACTCTGTGAGGCCAGTATTACCCTCATACCAAAACCAGACAAGATGTCATAAGAAAACAACAGACTGCCTTGTGAACATAACAAATCAAATCCAGGAGTGTGTAAAAAGGATTATACATCATGACCAAGTAGGATTTGTCCTAGGAATATAAGGTTGGTTCAACATACCAAAATCACTTAATGTAATATACTATTTCAGAAAAGAAAAAAAGGCCCCAAACCACATAATCATCTCAGTAGCCATAGGAAAAATATTCAAGAAAATACTCTTTTCATGATTACAAACACTCAAAAAATTAGGAATAGGAAACTTTCTTGGTCTGTTAAAGGGCATCCATAAAAAATCCCCACAGCTAACATATTTCATATTTTTTATGTATTGAAGTAAAGATATTTTCGATACATTGGGTTAAATATATCACTGAAAATTTATTTTACGTATTTTTACTGTGGCTTCTAGAGAATTTTTAATTGCATTTGTGGCTCATATTTATGGGACGCATTTTATTTGTGTTTGACAGTGCAGTTCTGGACATGGGGCCTCTCAGAGCTGAGTCCTACTCCCTGCCCTGTAGGACTGGATTGTGAGACACAGGGAAGAGGCTTGAGGGACTCGGGAGAAGAAGCAGCAGACAGGAAGATGAAGGGGCGTCTGAAATGCAGTTTTTCTCAGAGGGGTTTGTTTTATTCACGGCTCTATCCTCAGTGCCTCAGATAGTCAAACTGGTAATAGAATGGGTTTCAATAAGAGGATAGTATTTATTACTAAATGGTTATTTAGTCAGCATCTGATCCTTGCTGTAGGTACCTAAAATCTAGAAAGTGAGAATAGTGCAGTTTAGTGAGCACAGACGTGGCGTTTGATAAGCAACCAGCCATGAGATGAGTGTACAGATGCCTTGGAGGACTAAGGGAAACTAGACAGTGGTAGCTGCCATTTACCAAAATCCTTGTTCCAGGTGTTTTGATAGTACAAGGCAAAATCTTTGCCTAATACTTTTTTTTTTTTTTTTTTTTTTAGTATTTAGGGAGACTATATGTGATGTAAAATTGACTGATTTCAAATATTGGCACCTAATTCAATTTTTTTTTTTATGTGTATATCAAACAAAACCTGCCTATACACCTGGCCCAAAAGCCAGCGGAATGTCTGACTGGTAACGTGAATACATACTTCCTTTGAACTCTTAGGCATCAAAGCAAAGGACTCAATCAGTGCTACACACAGGAAGCCTTCCTTCCCAGACCTCCTTTATCTGTGTTATATCCTGTCATAAGATCTCATGGTCCATGTATTTCTTCTTCTCAGCAGTTGTTACGTTTGGTGTCTACATTTGTGTGATTATTTGATTTAAGATATGTCTTTTCCATAGGACATCCAAGCACTCCCCATGGGCAGGACCTGGGTCTGTTTTTACTAACCAGTAATTAACAAATAAATGAATAGATTGAACAGAAAAGATGAATTTTGAAATGCATTCTGTATTTTAGTTAAAGAGTATAGCATCTTACTTGAGAAACAGGGCAGAATTCTGTGTTGAAAGATTACATCCAATAACAAGTTGTTTTGTTGGCTCTGTATGAGAAAAGATGACTTTTTTCCCCATTACACAGACATTTCACTGTTATCTACATTAATATATCTTAAAGCATATTTCAGAGAACTCTGGCATTTGCAGCAGAACACATTAATGTCAGTATTTATTTGTACTTAGTAATTCCAGAGTTCTTATACTCTGACATGTTAGGCTATAGCTAATCCTCTGGACTTACTGCTCTTCCTGGGAAAAATAGAAACACTGCTTCCCTTGAATGGTTATTAAAAATATCTTTTTAAGATTTTGGATATTTGTAAAGTTTGATTATTTTAAGCTCTGGGAGGCATCACTAGAAGCAAAGTTTTCAATTGAAAAACAGAAAGAAACAAGAATCAATAATAATCTGCCAAGTTAAAGTTGAAATATTTACTGTCATACCAAAATAAAATAAAGTCTGTCTTGCTGAAAAAGAGAGGTCACCTTATCTCTGCCTTAAGACAGAATGAAGAAATGTGACGCTGGGGAAGTGAGAAACAGCAGGCAGGAGGGGAAGGAGAGGAGACCACGACCTGCTGTAGTCTCCTGGAAACGTCGTTAACAGTGCTAACCCTTATCCTTTACGTTTCTGTAAGCTGCAGAAAGAAAGCCTTAAAAGATTTCTTAAAATTGAATCTGTATGGTTCCGTTTACATAGCATTCTCAAAATGACAGCGTTTTCGAGATGGAGAACGGATTAGCGGTTGCCCAGGATTAGAGGTAGGGCAAGCAGTTCTATCAGTTTTTGCTCTGTGTATCTTAAAGCTCTCTGTGTGTGTAACTGGAAGCATCTAGGGTATCCTCCTGATGCTCCCATCATTATGAAATAGCCTTCTTTATCCCTGGCCATATCTTTTGTCTGTTACTCACAGAGCCATTGCAGCTCTTCTTCAGTTAGTTTAGCGTGATAGCCTCACTCATTCCTCTTCCTTTTGATCAACATGTGTCTTAATATAAAATGTGTTTCTTATAGGGAGCATATAATCTTACTTGCTTATCTAGTCTGACGATTTCTGCCCTTTAAGTGGAATGCTCACTCCGCTTACCTTGAATGTGATTACTGCTGTGGTTAGCTTTGAGTCTGTCGTTCTGCTATGTGTTTTCATTTGTTTCATCTGTTCTTTGTACTGCTTTACCTCCCTTTCTGCCTTCTTTTGAATTCAGTGCTTTTTATGATTCTGTTTCATCTCCATTGTTGTCTTTTTAGTGATAGCATTTTTTTTTTGTTTTGTAGTTTTTGCTGGTGCTTTTGGGTTTACTGTCCACATATTTAAATGATTACATCTACCTTCAACTGATGTAACACCACCCCACATATAGTATAAAAAAACGTACAGTGGTGTGTTTTCATTTCTCCCTTCCTGGTCTTTATGCTATTATTGTCGTATATTTCATTTATGCATAGATTATAAACCCTGCTGCACTAAATTGTTATTTTTGTTTAGCCAGTGATCTTTAAAGAGATTTAAATAATAAAGAAGTTATTTACCTCTGCAGTCACCATTACCAGTGTTTCTCATTCCTTTGTTTAGTTCCTATTTTCCTGGGGTTTCCTGTTCCTTCTAGCAGAACTTCCCTTAGCTTTCCTTGTTTTGTGGGTCCATTGATTATTTTTTCCAGCCTTTGTATGTCTGAAGGAATCTGTTGACCACCTCCACTTTTCAAGGGTATTTTCTGTGGTTTCATCATGTGTTCTTTTAGTATTTTAAAGACATTTCTCCATTATCTTCTGCTTTACATTGTTTCCAATAAGAAATTTGCTCATTTTAAACTTTGTGCTTCAGTACACAGTGTCATCGTTTTCTCTCTGCTTTTAAGATGTTTTCTTTATTACTGGTTTTGAACTGTTGATTCTGATGCATAGTTTTATTCCTGTTTCTTGTGCTTTGGGTTTATTGAACTTCTTGAATGTTTAGGTTTGTAGTTTTCATCAAATTCAAAAATATTCTGGCGTACTTTCTCCAAGTTTCTTGTTTCTCCCCTCTTCTCTTTCAGGAGCTCCAATCACACATATATTATTAGGATGCTTGAACTTGGCCCGCAGTTTGCTAATATTTTATTTTTAGTTCTTTTTTTTCTGTGCTGTGTCTTCAAGTTTATTAACCTTTTCTTCTGCCATTAATTGCATCTGGTATATTTTTCATCTCCACTTGGGTCTTAAAAAAATCTTCTATGCCCCTACTTTTCTAGTACATGAGGAATACTGTTTTTAATTCTTTTTCTCTACATTTTAACATCTGTATCTAACGTCAGTACCCCCTCTCAGTAATTGATTTATTTCTTTTCCCATTGTGGGTCACATTTTTTTGCTTCTTTGAATGCCTAGTAATATTTGATTAGACACCAGACATTGTGACTTTTACCTTTTTGCCAGATGAATGTATTTGTATTCCTTAAATAACCTCAAGCTTCATTCTGGGACACAGTGGAGATACTTGAAACAGTTGGTTCTCTTAGGTCCTGCTGTTAGAATTCGTTCGGTGGGGCTGGCAGCATTTCGTCAAGGGCTGTTGGCCCCTTACCACTGAGGCAGGACCCTTTGGAGTGCTGTGCCAGTGTCTTCTGAATGGTAAGGTTTCCCAGTCTGCCTGGGAATAGGCCCAGCACAGGGCCCCGTGTGAATCTGGGGCACTGTTCCCTCTAATCTGTTCGGCCGGTTTTTCTCCCACCCTTTGGCAGATCCGTGCACACACTGAGCAGTACTCTGTTGAATGCTCGAGCTGTGTACCCTTTGCAGGTCTCCGGGGTTTTCTCTGCTTGTAGCTCGCTCCTTTCCTGACTTGGGAACTCTAGCCGTGGCGTCCTGAGAACTCTCCACTCCATCTCTTCAGCTCAGGGAGTCCGCCAGGCTTCAGCCAGGATCTCCCATTCTGCACCGTGGCCTGGAGGCTCTCTCATGGCAGTAAGCTGGGGCGACAGGGCTCCCCTTATTTGTTTCTCATCTCTCAGACATCACTCTCCTGTATCGCCTCATCCTCAGCGTATTGAAAATACTTGTTTTGCCTGTTTTTGTCCTTTTCATTTTTGTTTTTGCTTGTTAAATTGGGTTTCTTTTATTCCATTTGGTTGCAAGTAAAAGTCTCAAAATTAGGAGTTTTTTGTTGTTGTTGTTGTTGTTTGTATATTCGTCACTGTTGAAAAAAATGTTGTATTTAGACCATTTATTCTTAAGCCAGTTTCTAAACATGTTTGCTGTGTTTAAGTTTATGAAGATCTGAAGTGGAATAAAGAGGGGGCTGTAGAAAGTAAACATGACTGTGAGTCCCTCTCCTTCCCCATAGCTCTCTGATTTACTCTTCGGCAGGTTATTGCTCCCTTGTTAATCAGGGTCCCTTGGTTCCTTCTGGAGAGAGATTCTTTCAATGGGTTTAAATACGCCACTGAAAATATGTGAGGATGCTATAAATACAATTGTCATGGTTTTTATGTTTTAATCTAAGTGATTTAAACTTTAAAATATTGTAGAGAAAGCAATGAGAGGATTTAGATCAACAGATGTTAAAATGTCTTTTAAAGCAATAGTACCATGTTTCTCACATCTATAGACTCATTAAACAAAGTGTTACCTGTATACAAAAAAATTAAAAATAAACATATTTCTCAATTGTGTTTTTGCATGCCAAAAAAAAAGCAATAGTAATTAAGATATTGAAATACTAATGCTAATACAGCCACAAACTCGTGGGTCAAAGCACAGTGTCCGCAAACAGACTTATAAATGTGTCTTAACATTTAGCTTAGATTATTCAGTGGATGTGGAGGAGGGCATGGCCCCCTACTCTGGTATACCCGCCTGGAGAATCCCATGGAAGAGGAGCCCTGGTGGGCTACAGTCCACGAGGGTCCCAAAGAGTTAGACACGACTGAAGTGACTTAGCATGTGTGCACTCAGTAGATGATGTGGAAACAAGCAGACCACTCACTGCAAAAGTGAACATTGGAAATCTCCTCTTATTTTATAGGGGATGCATTCCAAATAGGTTAAATATAATTTAAAAGCATTAGAAGAAAATAAGGGCAATTCAGATGGTCTTAAGGAAGAGAAGGACTTTCTAAGTATGACACAAAAGATATAACCATGAAGGAAAATATTGATGAGATTACACAAAGATTTTTTATCTAAGTGGCAAAGTAATCATTAAAAACAGGGAGCTCCCTGGTGGCCTACTGGCTAGGATTGGAGACTTTTGCTGCTCTGACCCAGGTCAAATCCCTGGTCAGGGAACAGATCTTGCAAGCCACACCACACAGCCCCTTCCCCTGCCCCTTAAAAAAATCATTAAAAACTGAGTTTATATCCTTACTGTAAAAGACTCCTAATAAGGTAGTAAATATAAATGTCCTACTAAAAAAATGGACAGAGAATGTGAGTTAGGTAATCATAATTAGGGGCAAAAAACATAAATTTCTAGGAAATATTTATTTTTAAAATGTTCTATTTCATAATAATAGTAACAATAAAATAATTAAAGTAATAAAAGCTATCATTTATTATGGGTTTCTGTTTGTCTGAATATGTTAAGAACTTTCAACAGGTTAGCTCATTTAATCCTTTGGAAAGCAGGCATCCGTCCATTGCCATCATTTTATAAATGTGAACCTGAGACAGGACATGAGGAATCTTGCCTGAGGTGACAGAGCAGTCAGGTGGTTGAGCCAAGGTTTAAGCTGGCCATCCTGCTCCTTGTCACTTCTCCAAGAAGTAAATTAAAACTACCTTAGATTCCACTGCACTTCGCAGAGAAATTGGTAATTTGCACAAGATCACACAGTTTATAAGCAGTAGAAGAGAGCTAAGATTTTTAGAAAGAAAAATCATATAAAGAGAAGGAAAAAGAGCAAAGTGAGCAACAAAGCAGCGGTCTTCTAATTTTACAACGTATTTCTTTCCAGAATATTTGAAGGATGCTTCAAAGAAGATGAAAAGTGGGCTTGTGTTTGTAAAACTGGCTAACCCATGTTCAGGTAAGTGCCCCTCTCCTCCCTTGTCCTCTGATAACTTGAACATTTTTAAAATGTTGTGGCTGAAAAGTGTGTACATTTATTTGTCTTCTCATGTTTTTTTCTCCCTGCCTAGCTTTTAAAGGTAAAACAATATTACATGATGGCAAAAGCGAGCTAATGACATAACCAGTCTTCTAAGATAATTCACTTGATCTGAACATTTTTTTAAATTTCTTCGTAATTTTAATCCATAGAACTATTTACTCATCAGAAATGCTGGCAAAACAAAAAAGCATAGCATGTTTGATTTCTCTCTGAAAACAGATGAGTTTTCCTTGGCCTTTTAAAGCCAGCTTTTCTTAAAGTAGTTATCCAATATAAGATTCCATTTATACTCATGTTATAAAGTAAAATAAATAACCTGAGTTTAAAAAAGGGGCAGGGGAGGCTTTTACTGGACATGCCAAGGTTTTGAATACTTTCATTTTTAGCTGTACTTCCCTTATTTTGTTCAAACCAAAAAGTAGTATATATATATATATTTCCTGTCAAGGGTGATTTTTTTTTTGCATTAAAAAACATTGTATTTTGAGGAAATACACACTTTATCAGGAATAATTTTAACTCTACACTCTGTATTTTCCTTTGTCTTATCATTTTTAGGCAAAGTATTAAATACACTAAATATATGGTGATATTGATGACATTATTTATCTTTGTGAAATTGTTTTTCCATCAGTTTATTTTACAAGATTTATAAGGTTCTTCTTAATTTTACAAGGTTTTAAATGGCTGTCTGATATTTAGCAGACTAGGTCGTCCTCCTGGGGACTGTCATACCGAATAGTGATAGCAAGAGAAATCAGCGGGCGGTGCCGCGTTGTTACTGTTGTTGGAAGGGCACGTAAATGGAAGTAGCAAGAGAGGCAGAAGTTCCAGTTTCCTTTTCCTCAAAACGAAATTGGATGTAATCGGTCAGCTCTATTATTTGAAATTCCTTAGTATGCATAAATGTAAGATGAGGTGTGAAGTGTTTTTGCAAGAGAATTCTTAGATAACCAGTAAAGCGTTTAACAAAGGTAAAATACAAATGAAAGCCAGGCTTCCTGGAAAATTCTGAATGTCCATGGACAACACTTTGCTTTATTGACTATGGAAAGATAAAGGCTAACCTTTGCTGAGCACTAATGTGCTGTGCTAGGAGCTTTACGTGTCCATATTCTCTTTTCAATCCTTATAGAAATCTCTGGTGAGGCAGTTCAGTATTGCTCCCACGTTACAGGCGTGAAAACAGGTACAGAAAGGGTGGTAGCGCTTCCCCAAGGGCACATGCCCAGATGTAGTTGAGATAGATTCTAATTCAGGGCCCGACTGTGCTTTTTGGAAGGAAATTCCTGCATTGAAGGGATTCATTCGGATGCACGCAGATGAGTGCAGTCCTCACCCCTTCTACTGGTCCTTTTTTGGGGACTCTGAGGAGAGGGAGATTTTCATCTGGTTGGGCGTGGCTCTCCTCATTCCTCACGGCTGAAAGTGTGCTGCTGCTGTGGGCCCTGGCCTTCCTCCCGGGGGCCTCCCCTCTAGGGTGTGCGGACCCCATCTTATCCCTCTGTGTGGGAGGCTGCAACCCCCTGACCGGCCAACTCAGTTCATCTGGCTGAGCCATTTGGGTTTGGGTGGCTTAGGGGTGATGGAGGATCAATGAGAGGCTTTGGAGCAGTTAAGATAAATGATTTGCCCTTTTGTATTTATTGGTCTAAGTTCAGTGGGGATTACAGAGTTGGGAAACAAGCATTTGTGCGTAATAGCTACAAGCTTTCCTTGGAGTAACTTGGTATAGACTGTATGTTTATGTTCATATAAGGAACATTTCTCAGAACTATTAGTCTTTTGAGTGTGTGTGTGTGCGTGTGTGTGAAAACTTACAAATAAAAAACAGATTTGTCTTAACAGGGGAAGGAGCCATTTACTTGTTCAACATGTGTCTACCGCAGCTGTTTGAAATAAAAGTTTTCAAGGAAAAAAACCATTCTTGGTTTATAAATGAATCAGTTCAATCAGGTAAGTGACTAGTGTATATATTTCCATTAACTAAACACATACACTGACTTTGCCATCCTTCACACATAGAAGTCTTGAGACAGTCTGCCTGGCTTGGAGTCTAGTCCATAGTTATTTTTTTTGTTGCTGGCATCAGAGCAGGGTTTAATCAAGGAGAAAGGAAAGATGGTTTAAACAAGTTTAGATCAACAACTTTGTGTCTTAGGTGTCAGGAAATTTTTAGCTATTAATAACAACTCTGATTTTTTTTCTCTCCTAAAACACTGTCACATCCTGAGTCAGGAGTAAGATGACTTTTGTACTATGGAGTACACACTGTGTTAACTAAAACTCTTTGCTCTTCTTTTAGCCCCTTTTGAGATTCTTCAAATTTTTTACCATCTTATTTCCATTGTAAATGGATACTGATATAGCTTCTATCAGTAAAGTAGAATAGAATAGAACAAAGATATTTTTGAATGCTTCGTCATATAAATTACCATTGCAACCCCCCACCCTCACTATCCCCTGGGCTTCCCTTGTGGCTCAGCTGGTAAAGAATCCACCTGCAATGCGGGAGACCTAGGTTCGATCCCTGGTTTGGGAAGATCCCGGGAGAAAGGAAAGGCTACCCACTTCAGTATTCTGGCCTGGAGAATTCCATGGATTGTATAGTCCAAGGGTCACAAAGAGTCAGACAAGACTGAATGACTCTCACGTTCACCCTACACCCCAACACACACACCCAACACCCAGTTTCTCTCCATTTTCCTTTGTTTTGGGTCATTGTGGACTCTGAAGGAGACAGGATACCAAATGTAGCCCTGCCAGTTCTGGGGTGCTGGGGTAGGAAGGAGGGGTATCCTGGGGTGGTTGAGGCCATCTCAGTTTCTGTTGTCTCATGTTTTCTGTTGCTTGGGTGGGGAGGGGGAGTACATTCTGGGGTGGTTGAGACCATCTCAGTTTCTGCTGTCTCATTTTTTCTGTTGCTTGGGCTAGGGTGGAGAGGAGGGGTGTCCTGGGGTGGTTGAGGCTATCTCAGTTTCCGCTGTCTCATTTTTTCTGTTGCTTGGGTGGGGAGGGGGTGTCCTGGGGTGGTTGAGGCCATCTCAATTCCCGCTGTTCCTTTGTCTTGTTTCTGTTGCTTCCTAAGCCCCTGCTTTCTGTCGAGTGTCTAAGCTGCCACCTAGCACTAAGGTTGAAAGGCCTCTTGACCTTTCTTGTAAGACATCCAGAGGAAGGGTTTATTGCTGGCGGTGAGTTTCATATACCTGTGTGCATGAGAACATTTGAAGTGGTTTTCAGCTGCCAAAAGGCAACGGTAGACTGTGGTAGGTGCCAAGTATACATTCCTTTTTATTGTTCCCTTTTATTTTCCATTTGATAGTACATAGAGTTCCAGCTTCTAGTGTAATATACTTGCCTTTGGGTTTAGCTGCATAGACACAATAATATCCAGATGAAACTGGAAAACATTCAGAGGCAGTGACCAGCTCTTCTGAGTTGGTACCTGTTTTTTTTTTTAATAGACTTTGTTTTTTTTTTTTTAGTTTTTGGTTCTTCAGCAAAGGTACCTGTTTTTTTTCATAGTCTTCTTTTTAAATGTAACCTTGAAGAAGGAGCTGCTTTTAAGAATGGCCACTAGGATATTGTTTTCAGATTGAGAAACCTGTTTCTAATTTCTGAATATAGTAGATGTCTCTATAAACTGGGCTTGGAGTTTCTGATAGATTGTTTTCATAAACTTCCTTCTACTTTAAAAAAAATCATTAACTAGGGTCATCATATAAAACTATGTCCTTAACTTTTTTTAAACATACTATGAAATGTATTCATGTATTTAACTTAGGGTTAGAATTTCTTGGCTGTATAGTTGGGTTGCAGTGTTAGAGAATAAAAATCAGTACATGTTTCCTGAAACCAGATTGGTAAGTATGGAGATAAATGAATTGTTTATTGCTCTTCTGTGTCACTTCCATGGAAGGATTCTGGGATGTTTGGAGGGGACGTGATAGATTAAAGAAAAGTAAGGTCCAGGAGGCCTAGTTGGTTTGATTTGCCTATTTTCCTTTCAGCCTGGTGAGCATCATTCATCTAACTGCAGAGATTCCAGTTTCCTATGCTCAGTCTTGTTAGATACCTACTCACCTGCATTTTTTCTTTGGGGGATGGTTAGGATCTGGGGTGGGTAACAACCTCTGAGCTTTGAGTCATTGACCATGAGCCCAGAGCCCATAGAAGGAGCCATGTACAGAGGGAATAATATCACTCTCCCATGGCTTCATCCTCAAAAGCACAGGAAATTACATTTTTCTGCCGCTCTGTAGATGGACTTACATACAGTGGTTTCCTAATATTTGCCTGATTCACATTCTGTCTCTATCCCCTCAACCCTGCTATTTTGGGGGTGGGGTGGGGAAGGAATGGGAGGTGGAGAGAGGAGGGCCTCTGTTAAAAATGATTTCTGAAGAAGAAATGGAAAGTTGAAGATCCAGTTCAGTGTCTTGGCTCCCCTCTCTACACCAGGATTTGAAGCTCTTTGGAGTAGAACCTCAGGGACCACTTTCTGCCCTTGAGAGATTCTTGGGCCTGAATAGGAGGAGCTTCTGAATTTGGAATTTCACATACATTTTTCAGTGGATGGTTTCCACATTAGGATTAAGATGAAATGACTCAATTGTCTTTCCAGAACACTGAATTCTGTTTTTAATCTATAGGAGGTCTCTTCACTTTGCCACACCAATGGACCCTCTGTTTCTGCTTCTCCACTACCTTACAAAGGCCGATAAAGAGGTGAGTTTCCCAGGTTGAGATATTGACAGTGGGGAAACAGCATAGCTTTTTTTGTTGTTTAACTTCCTCTCTGTCCCTACAGTGGTCCCAGTGTAGATTCCCCACAGTTGAGATGTAGCTTGGTTGGTGGTGTACACCTGCACCGTGTGTGCCAGTGTGGATTGGAGCACTGGTCAGCAGGCCTGAGACTGCACCCTGACTTTGGACTGGTTCACCAGAGACTTCTGAGAACTGCCTACCCCTGTGTTACCTGCCTTCCTTGTTTGACAAAGCCTAACAATGAAAATCTCATTCGTTTTTAAATACAGTGCAGATGTTAAGACCTCAATCCTTAAGAGCAGAAAGTAGATTTATTGTCTTTCATTTTCTTCTTTGTGAGAGACTGTGAAATAGGTACACTGGAGTGTGTGTCCAGCAAAAAGCTCATTAATGGGGAAGCTATAGCCGAGACTTAAGGAATCCCAGACAGTAAAATTTACCTTTGTACTATAAAGACAGAGTTTATTAATAGTAATAGTTCTAAACAGAGGTTGTGAAATACTTTGGTCCTAGGATACCATTACACTTGACAATTATTAAGGATCCCAAAGAGCGTTTTGTTCCTGTATGTTTTATCTATCAATATTGACTACATTGGGCTTCCCAGGGGCCTCAGATGGTAAAGAATCCACCCACAGTGGAGACCCAGGTTCAATCCCTGGGTCGGGAAGACCCCTGGAAAAGGATTAGCAACCTGCTACAATATTCTTGCCTGGAGAATTCCATGGACAGAGCACTCTGGTGGGCTATAGTTTATGGGGTCACAAAGAGTCAGACACAACTGAGTGACTAACAGTACAGTTTCATTGACTACATCAGAAATTAAAACTGAGAAATTTAAAAATAGTCTTATTTATTTTGAAAATAAAAATCATAAGCCCATTTGGAAAGTATTGTCTCACTGAATTTTTCAGTCTTCCAAATGTCCACAGAACACATGCATGCATGCACACACACACCTTTGTTAATTTAATATTACTGGAGGAGCTGAAGAGCCTCTTGATGAAAGTGAAAGAGGCGAGTGAAAAAACTGGCTTAAAACTCAACATTCAAGAAACTAAGATCATGGCAATTGTTCCCATCACTTCATGACAAATAGATGGAAAACAGTGGAAACAGTGACAGACTATTTTTTGGGGCTCCAAAATCACTGCAGATGGTGACTGCAGCCATGAAATTAAAAGATGCTTGCTCCTTGGAAAAAAAACTTTGACCAACCTAGACAGTGTATTAAAAAGCAGAGACATTACTTTGCTGACAAAGGTCCATCTAGTCAAAGCTATGGTTTTTCCAGTAGTCATATATGGATGTGAGAGTTGGACTATAAAGAAAGCAGAGTACT
Source organism: Aepyceros melampus (assembly GCA_006408695.1). NCBI lineage: Eukaryota > Metazoa > Chordata > Mammalia > Artiodactyla > Bovidae > Aepyceros > Aepyceros melampus. The sequence goes on along the minus strand of SJXQ01007228.1, from coordinate 226,932 downwards.
GAAGAATTGATGCTTTTGAACTGTAGTGTTAGAGAAGACTCTTGAGAGTCCCTTGGACTGTAAGGAGATCCAACCTAAATTAAGGATTTAGGATTAAATTAAATCAATCCTAAATTAAATCAGTCCTGAATATTCATTGGAAGGACTGACGTTGAAGCTGAAGCTCCAATCTTTTGACCACCTGATGCGAAGAACTGACTCATTGGAAAAGACCCTGATGCTGGGAAAGATTAAAGGCAGGAAGAGAAGGGGATGACAGGATGAGATGGTTGGATGGTAACACCAGCTTGATGGACATGAGTTTGAGTGAGCTCTGGGAGCTGGTGATGGACAGGGAGGCCTGGTGTCCTCCAGTCCATGGGGTCACAAAGAGTCGGGCATGACTGAGCAACTGAACTGAACTGAACTGAGTAATCTCTTCAGAAAACTCTTTGAATGCTGGGAAGCATGTCATAGTGACAGATACAAATTTTCTGCAATTCTAATTTTTGTTTAAAGTTCAAATTTTTTCATTGGCTACAATACTGTCAGTCTTTCCCTTTAAGTGACAGATTCACTGCATTTATGTTCTGTCAAATACTCAAGTCTGAATAACATAGTCCACAGTGATGTTTTCAGGTGAAAATCCGAGTAAAGGGCAGCTAGTTCTGCTCACAACTCAGACAGTTACACAGTGCGTTTCCTTGAGCCTCGGCGACAGCAGAAGTGCTTTAGCCACGCTTCACTTTCATCACACAGAACATTGAACTGACTTGCACTCAGAGTTAAGATTTAAATAAAAGTAATTGTTTTGCTGCTTGGTCCAGGAAATCTTAAGTAAACTGACATTTTTATAACCGCTTGTCCATGGCAGTGAAGAACGCAGTGACCACTGTGTTCACCGGCACCACCGTGACTGGTGCTGAAAAGCCGGCAGTTTTCCCCACCTTTGCATTGGAGTCGTCAGTGCAAATGTCAGCACAGTGAAAATGCAGAGAGCATGACAGCATTATTATGAAAGTAGTTTGAAGTTTGTGGACCCCCTGCAAGGGTACTGGGGCCTCCCAGGGACCAACAACCACAGCTTGAAAACCTTCAAAATAACAACATCAAGGAATAGTGTCATTTAAACACTTGGCCACATCTTATTTTTGCACTCAACATGTTTGCCAGTAGTTTAAGAGCTGATGGCTTCTCATTGAGTACTTAGACCCATTTTCCAAAACTCCTGTTTTGTATTTATATCAATTTAATTTGCGATAAATACTGAGTAATGAAACTGACTTAAAATTTGAAAATGTGCTTTCTCCTCATGTACCTTGTTTTCTCATTCTCTTCCCCCTCTCCTGAATCTTTACGCTGTTCTTTAGTGTGGTTTAGTAAAGTTTTGTTCCTTAGTTTAATCATGTTTCCCCTTATCTGGAAGCTGCTGTGATAAACAGTATAATTAGGGCATGAGAGCAGTGAGGCTGGTAAGCCATGTATATCTGAGGAGCAGAAATGGTTCTAGTCACCCCTAGGAAGGCCCTGGAAGTGTTCAGGGAAGAAGATGGCAACTCCAGGGGGCTTCCACTCCTGGTGTTTTCTAGGGTATACTAGCAGGGAGGAAGCCACTGACCAGCCTCAGTGCCTGAGCTATGTGCCTTTAAAGGCCTTCCCGCCATTTAGGGGGACTGTTCCCTTGTTTCCCATTTAGAACCTGACTTGACTGGTGAATTAATCCTCACCTTGGCCCTCTGGGAGGCTCTGGGGCTGCTGTGACTGGCTCAGATTGGCAGAAGCAGAATGAAGCTCGTGGTGGTGGTTGGCTTTCGTTGTAAACTGTTTGGCTCTCTGTTCTCAAAAACTTTAAGTGCCCTTTGAAATAGCCCATGAGGCACTCAGATATTCCTCCCCTATATTTTAGATGTGATCTTTCTCTATTTTATTCAGAAAAATACCACTGAGCAACTAACACTCACTTGGGACTTCCCTGGTGGCTCAGACAGTAAAGAAACTGCCTGCAGTGCAAGATTCAGGTTCGATCCCTGGGTCAGGAAGATCCCCTGGAGAATGGAACGGCAACCCACTCCCGTATTCTTCGCTGGAGAATTCTGTGGGCAGAGGAGCCTAGTGGGTGACAGTCGTGGGGTCACAAAGAGTCGGACACGATTAAGTGACTAGCACTTTCATTTTCATTCACTTTTGAAATGGTGACCTAGTTTTTAAAAATATATAATTTATTTTAAGATCAGTAAAAAATAATTCTTCTGTCTAGCTCTCCCAGCTGTTACTGACTTTGTGTTCAAACAAACTTGTTATTTCAGAACCTTTTTGTGTATACATGGTAAAGAAAAGGAGAATGAAACATTAGTTTATTATTAAATGATTATGTCATGACTGCATAGTTCATTACATATAAGTAAATCATTGTTTTAAAGTAGTTAAATATTTAACACTTCGGGTGATCACAGAAGAAAATAGACTAAGCTAGGACTCTGAAGACAGACTTGGGAAGCCTGTGGATTATTCTTACTATTTAGGAAAAAGAATATTTAAATTTAAGCCTTTCTTGCCACTTGTCAATGGATCCCCCCAGTGCTTTCAAGAACTTTCTAAAGGGAGCTGAGAGTCAGTTCTGGAGCTTGTCCCCATAGAGGGAGTTCTTAGGTGGAACAAAGGCTTGGAACTTAGTTTAAGGTTCCAGCTATGAAATTATGTATCTTTTTCTCCCTTTTTTTTAAATAATGTATGAGTCTGTTGACTGGAATGCTTGCCTCCTGACTGACTTACAGTCTTTTCAGGGGAAGTTTCAGCCCCTGGATCAAGTTGTGATGGATGACATGTTCCCGGATTGCATCTTGTTGCTGAAACTTCCTGAACTTGAGAAGTTACTTCGACACGTGACAGAGGAGAAAGGTATAGCCTGTGGCCTGTGGAGTCAGGCTTATGGCTGCTGGGGAAGCTAGCCGGTCTGAGAACATGGCAGCTGAAAGGCCCACGGAATGTGATGCTTATTCGTGTGGGTTATAGGAAGAGGTCTGGTTCAGATTCCCTTCCATTTGTCAGTATTCTTCCGCTACTGCACTGCTTGTTCAGTCTGCGAAGTCTGGACCAGTGAAATATGGTGGCCTGTCTCCTGCAGGGCCAGGGTTCACGAGGCTCGGGCTTTAGTTCACTTCTTTGAACGAGGCTGTGACTTTGCGTAAGTCCCTCAACTGCTTTTTGCCTTGGGTTTCCATTTGTAAAACTTGCATAAAATCTATGCCTTTATTGATTCAGGAAACATTTATTGAGCACCTACTAAGAAGCATATATTAAGCAGTAGAGCCAGGCTCTAGGGATAGTCATAAGTAAAATACTGGCCTTTATCTTACTTTGCTTTGACTCTGATGGAGACAAATGACAAGTTAGGGCAACAGCAGTAGAGTGGAAGGGAAGTGAAAACTGGGTTTTGAGGGATGCACAGTGTAAAAGTTGATGATATATCTGCTTTGAAAATGAAAATACATGGTCGGGTGAAGCAATTTTTTGATTGAAAATTTTAAAAATAATGGAAAACTCAGAGTAAAAAACTACAAATACTGTTTGTCTCCAACCCCAATAATCAACCACTCTTAATATTTTGTTATATTTGCTTTAAATCTCAGGGAAATAATTTCTTTAGGAAAAACCTGATAATCTGATTGCAGGATCTGATGGCTACAAGAAAAACTAAAAATGTATTTGCTACATAGTTTTGAGCAAACCATTCAAACTTTTCAGCATCCGTGATGCGCCAGATGAAGGGTTTGAAGGGTTAAGAGTACTCCTCATATTCTGCTATACATTATAATTAGTCCCCTTCAAAATTGTTCTAAGTCATAAAATGAAGCTTTGCTTCTCTTAGCTTTAGAGTGCTGAGATCTCTAATGACCAGCATGTGAACATTGTTTAAGTATTGCAATTAATAGTTTCTACCACAAAGAGATACTTCAGGAATCAAATGAAATAAGTAAATCAGTGCCCAGAGAGTGCTGGGTGCACAGTAAATGTTAGTATCATTAAGGCTTCTAACTAGAGATTTTTAATTCTTTCTTAATGTTTAAGTACTGCTGCTGCTGCTAAGTCGCTTCAGTCGTGTCCGACTCTGTGCGACCCCATAGACGGCAGCCCATCAGGCTCCCCAATCCCTGGGATTCTCCAGGCAAGAACACTGCTTCCCAGGTGGCTCAGATGGTAAAGAATCTGTCTGTAGTTCAGGAGACCTGAGTTCAATCCCTGGGCTGGGCATATCTGTTAGAGAAGGACATGGCAACTCATTCCAGTGTTCTTGCCTGGAGAATTCCATGTCCAGAAGCTTGGCAGGCTATAGCCCATGGGATGACAAAGAGTCTGACACAGCTGAGCAGCTGAGCATGCATGCTCACATATAGTAAATGACCAGTACACACTTGTTTGATGGTCCATTGATTAATATACAGTCAAGGGGTTTAAGTAGGAGAATGGGGATAATCAGACAATAATAAAAATGTCTGAAAATGAAGGTGTTAGTGTCCCAGTTGTGTCCGACTTGCCTGGTGGCTCAGACAGTAAAGAATCTGCTTGCAATGCAAGAAACCTGAGTTCAGTCCCTGAGTTGGGAAGATCCCCTGGAGGAGGGAATAGCAATCCACTCCAGTATTCTTGCCTGGAGAATTCTGCCGACAGAAGAGCCTGGTGAGCAACAGTCATGAGTTGCAAAAGTCAGACATGAACTGAGCAACTAACACTTAAGCCTGCTAGGTTTATGAGAACCTTCACCCCTTGCCTTCTCCCCACTGGATAAACCCAGCCCCAGTTGCTTGTATCCTGAATGGTGATGGTGGTGGCTTTAGTTAGCACTGTTCACTTTATTAGTGAAGGAAATGATGTGTCTCTGCCAGCTCTGGGGCTCAACATGTTTCTTGCCAAAAAAGCTCCCATTCAGTGGAGAGTTGACAGGGGAAAGGACTAATAAAGGGTATGAACTTTGTCTTGAGTGTAATGCTCTGATTCATATTGCAAGCGAAAGCTGCTCTGCAATGTCAGATAGGATTAACAGGAAGAGCCAGGAAAACTTACCTGATTAAAATAGCCCAAGCACCGTTGCCAAGTTTCTATTCCCAGGAGGCAAGAGAAAAAAAAAGAGACCATATGAGTTTCTCAGTTGTGGAAAACATTCAGAAAGTAGATGTGAAAATGTGCTCCAGGCAGTTTGTTCAACAATACATCAGGGAAATTCAAGTTTGAGAACCGATTACCCAATTGCTGAACATGTTATTTGATTGTGAACTCCTTTTTATTCCATCTTTATTTTGTAAACCCAGTCTTTCCAGATGTTCAAGACCAGTTTTACAGGCACCGGACACATTAGGGAAAGAAACCTTTCCAGCATATGTACATGTTATCTAACTCACAAACTCTTGCGAATATTAAGTTTAGGATACAATAGAATAGAAGGAGAAGATAATAAGAAGAGGTGGTAAGAATACACAGAAGAACTGTACAAAAAAGATCTTCATGACCCAGATAACCACGATGGTGTGATCACTTACCTAGAGCCAGACATCTTGGAATGCAAAGTCAAGTGAGCCTTAGGAAACATCACTGCGAACAAAGCTAGTGGAGGTGATGGAATTCCAGTTGAGCTGTTTCAAATCCTGAAAGATGATGCTGTGAAAGTGCTGCACTCAATATGCCAGCAAATTTGGACAACTCAGCAGTGGCGGACTGGAAAAGGTCAGTTTCCATTCCAATCCCAAAGAAAGGCAGTGCCAAAGAATGCTCAAACTACCGCACAATTGCACTCATCTCACATGCTAGCAAAGTAATGGTCAAAATTCTCCAAGCCAGGCTTCAACAGTATGTGAACCATGAACTTCCTGATGTTCAAGCTGGTTTTAGAAAAGGCAGAGGAACCAGAGATCAAATTGCCAACATCTGTTGAATCATTGAAAAAGCAAGAGAGTTCCAGAAAAACATCTACTTTATTGACTATGTCAAAGCCTTTGACTGTGTGGATCACAATAAACTCTGGAAAATTCTGAAAGAGATGGGAATACCAGACCACCTGACCTGCCTCCTGAGAAATCTGTATGCAGGTCAAGAAGCAACAGTTAGAACTGGACATGGAACAACAGACTGGTTCGAAATTTGGAAAGGAGTACATTAAGGCTGCATATTGTCACCCTGCTTATTTAACTTATATACAGAGTACGTCATACGAAATGCCGGGTTGGATAAAGTACAAGATGGAATCAAGATTGCCAAGAGAAATATCCATAACCTCAGATATGCAGATGATACCACTCTTGTGGCAGAAAGCAAAGAAGAACTAAAGAGCCTCTTGATGAAAGTGAAAGAGGAGAATGAAAAAGTTTCTTAGAAAACTAAGATCATGGCATCCAGTCCAATCACTTCATGGCAAATAGATGGGAAAACAATGGAAACAGTGACAGACTTTATTTTGGGGGGCTCCAAAATCACTGCGGATGGTGACTGAAGCCATGAAATTAAAAGAGCCTTGCTCCTTGGAGGGAAAGCTATGGTCAACCTAGAGAGTATATTAAAAAGCAGAGACATTACTTTGCCAACAAGTGTCTGTCTAGTCAAAGCTATGGTTTTTCCAGAAGTCATATATGGATGTGAGTGTTGGACTGTAAAGAAAGCTGGGCACCAAAGAATTGATGCTTTTGAACTGTGGTGTTGGAGAAGACTCTTGAGAGTCCCTTGGACTGCAAGGAGATACACCAGTCCATCCTAAAGGAAATCAGTCCTGAATACTCATTGGAGGGACTGATGCTGAAGCTGAAACTCCAATACTTTGGTCACCTGATGCAAAGAACTGACTCATTGAAAAAGATCCTGATGCTGGGAAAGATTGAAGGCAGGAGGAGAAGGGGCCGACAGAGGATGAGATGGCATCACTAACTCGATGGACATGAGTATGAGTAAACTCTGGGAGTTGGTGATGGACAGGGAGGCCTGGCGTGCTTCAGTCCATGGGGTCCCAAAGAGTCAGACGTGACTGAATGACTGAACTGAACTGACAGAACTGTTGTGGTAATTTTCATAATCATTGGTAATATGTGACCTTCATGAATATATTTTAAACCACTTTGCTTATCAAAATAGGTAAATTTTAAAATTAAGTGGTAGTTTATGCACTTGGTCCTTATATAGCATTTTGGGGTATTCAAGTTGGATATTTCTTAGTGATCATCTTGTCCAGGAAATTTTTAATTCAAAATAAATTTGCAGTTTAAAAACTTACGGGAAAAAAAACTCTAGGCCCACCTGGCTTCATTAGATGAATTCTACCATACTTGAAGGAAAAAATGATACTCAAAGAAATAATGATACTTAGATTATTTTAGAAATTAAATGAGAAAGGCATGTTTCCCAACTAATTTTATGAAATCAGAGTGGCAAAAAGAAAACTATAATTTAGTATTCTTTATGATCATAGACTGAAAAATACTTTAAAAATATAGCAAATTAACTGTCTAAAAAGGACAGTATGTTATAACCAAGTGAGGTTTATCATAGGAATGCAGAGCCGGTTGAACATTAGAAATATCAATCAGTATGATTCACCATATTTATGCATAACAAAAGAAAAACTGTATGATCATCTCAATAGATGTAGGAAAAACCGTTAACAGAATTCAGTCATTATATAAATTCTCAGCACAGTAGAGATAGAAAGGAACCTCCTCATTCTTTTAAAGGACATCCATGATAAACCTATTGGAGAAGGAAATGGCAACCCACTCCAGTGTGCTTGCCTGGAGTGAATCCCAGGGACGGGGGAGCCTGATGGGCTGCTGTCTGTGGGGTCGCACAGAGTCGGACACGACTGAAGCGACTTAGCAGCAGTAGCAGCAGCATGATAAACCTAAGCTAATATCATACTTCACTGTGAAAGACTGAATGCACTTTTTCCCTAAGATTGGTACAAGATCAGGATGTCGGTCCTCTCCACGTCTACTCACCAGTGTCGTGGACGTCCTAGCAGTTTTGATAGGATAAAAACAAAATTAAAGGTATACAGCTTAGAAAGTAAATAGTGAATTGTTTTTTATGTCAACAATATGAGTCATGTATATAAAAAGCTCAAAAGAATTTACCCAAAAAAAAAAAAAAATCACTGGAACCCGTAGACAAGTTCCCAGGATATAAGGTCAATGTACAAAAATCAATTCTGTTTCTGTATATTAGCAGTGAACAATTGGACAGTAGAATAAAAGCATGCCATTTGTAATATTGAAAAATCATGAGGTTGTAGGGATAAAGGTAGCATAATATATGGAAGACGAGTACACTGAACAATGTAAAACATTGCAAAGAGAAATTAAAGAATTAAATAAATAGAGAGATACACCATGTTCATGAGTTGGAAGACTCAGTGTTGTTAAGATGTCCATCTTCTCCAAAGTCATCTATAGATTTAATGCAGTGCCTCTCAGGCTTTTTTTTTTTTTTTTTAATCAGTAAGCTGATTCTAGAATTTATAAAACTGTGCAGAGAATCTGTAGTAGTCAAAACAATTTTGAAAAAGAAGAACAAGTTGGAAAACTTATACAACCTGATTTCAAGACGTACCATAAAACTACAACAGACAAGAAAGTATGGCATTGGTACAGGATAAAGAGATAGTTAAATGGAGCCAAACAGAATAGAAGTGGACCAACATTTATGTAGCCAATTGTTTTTTTCAGTGGTTTCAAGACAATCCAATGGGAGAAAAGATAATCTTTTCAACCTATGACCTGGAAAAATTGGATATCCATGTGAAAAACAACATTGACTCTTACCTCAGAATCATACAGAAAAATTAACTTGAAATGGATTAATAACTTAAATGCAAAAAATGAAAACTACTGAATTTCTAGAAAAAGCCATAGAAGAAAACCTTTGTGACCTTGAGGATAGGCAAAGATTTCATAGAACACAAAAGCCACTAACCATTAAAAAAATTGGAGATTACATTTCATTAAAATTAATATCTTCTGTTTTCTGAAAGATACCATTAAGAAAAAAAAAGACACACTACAGTTGAAAGAGAACATTTACATGACAAATAATCTGATAGTGCATTGTGTGTATATATGTGTGTGTGTGTGTATCCCAAATGTATAAAGGCCTCTTAACACACTAATAAAATGATATCCGGGCTTCCCAGGTGATTCTAGTGGCAAAGAACCTACCTGCCAATGCAGGAGATGTAAGAGACATGGGTTTGATCCCCGGGTTGGAAAGATCCCCTGGAGAAGGGCATGGCAACCCACTCCAGTATTCTTGCCTAGAGAATCCCATTGACGGAGGAGCCTAGCAGTCTGCAGTCCATAAGGTCGCAATGAACACCAAATCCATGGCTTCTCAAACACCATCCAGGTTGAGAAGGAATCCAGTGCTCCTGTTTACCAGCTCAGTGACTTTGGACAATTTATTTTAACTTCACTCAAACCTAGTTTTTTAAGGTGGAGACAAACAGTTTCCACCTGAGATTGATTCTGAGCGTTCAGTGAGAAAACATGTGAAGAACTTGGCACAGGCCTGAAGATGTGATGTTATTATCACTAATGAGCTATTTCATTTTTTCTTAAATAATATGAAGGACTTGCTGTGTGCCAGATGTTGTGCCATGCCCTCACTTGATAGGTGACCTCCCAAGGTGACATCACGCGCTGGGGTGTAGGAGCCTCAGCAGTACAGCTCAGAGCCTGGTCTCCTCTCCTGAACCAGCATTTCCAGAGGGAAGGGGCTTGCACGGGGCTCAGACAGTGAGCAAGAGGAAGGAAAGCTGTGGCAGGTTGTAGATCATCCTTTCACGAAATTTGGAGGCAGAGGTGAGAGACAAGCGAGCAGCAGAGTCAAGGTGGGATTCTTGGGTGGGAGCCTCTAGGGAGATTGTCTCAGGCAACGGTTGGGAGGTCTGAGAGTCAGCAGCACACATGTTCTGAGTGGTGGCTGTGTGCTCTTAGAAGCGGCCCTCCTTTTGTACAAAGAAATACTGCATCAGCTCCAGGGAGGCTGAGTCTAGTCTCACCTGCCTTGGTTCCCCAGCAGGCTGTTTGCAGCCCCTCCTTTTCATTACTCCAGTGGCACGTCCAGCGGACTGGGTGCAAAGGGCCAGCCCCGACTCTGTCCGCCTCCTAGTTACTGCCCGCAGTGTTGACGACCACAGGCTGAGATGGGGAGGACACAGCGAGAGCTGGCTCAGGCCAGCCCCTCCCCGTACACACTGTCTCACTGAAACTCCAGCAGTTTAACCGTCTGCAGAAAACCACCCCTGAGTAAGCAGTTTCCATTTCCCACCGTGATTACGGAGGAAAGAGAAAGCGCCATCACAGAAGAAAGAAAAAGGCGAGCGAGCTTGCATCTGGCCTTAGAAATCCCAGTGGTCCTGAAGCTAACTCCTGCGTGGAGGCGGGAGGGAGGAGCTGCCCTTGCTGATCGAACAGAAAGCTAGAAACCCCGTGAACGAGGTGTTACCGAGGAAATAACGGCTTAATGTCATACACCATATATATGCTGTACGTGACATTAAGCCATTAGATTACATAAAGCTAGCTGGATTGTGAGAAGAGGAAGTATAATTTATAGGAGATGAAACTTTTATCCCCATAAAGGGCCAAATTGAGCCTATCGTAAATCTAAATTCCCCTGAAATAGCTATGGCTATATTGGTAATACATTAAAAGATAAATCTTTTCTTCTTTCTCCACCAGTCCTACCAGAACAGTTCTAAGTAGTTAACACGATTCTTTTCCTGAATGTATGCAATGAACTTCTTAGGCATCTGCATTTATTTCAGTTTTTTTTCTTGGGATTTCCGTTTTTATTTTATAAAAGTCTTTTATTGAAAACATTGGGGTGATCTTAAAATTATTCAGAAAAATAAAGACGGCTTAGTGTGTTAATTTGCTGAGTTTTAAAAATGACCTTTTCAGACAATAACTAGATTTACTGTGGTGACCATTTCAGAGTATGTGTAAATTAAATCGCTATACCTGAAACCAATACAATACTGAATATAATTGACTTACAATAGTCAATTATATTCAGTACAGTTATTTTCAGTTTTATTGAGAAATAATTGACATACGTCACTGTGTAGGTTTATATTGTATAGAATGATGTTCCATTTATATATATTTTGAAATGACTATCACAGTAGATTTAGTTAACATCTACCATCTCATATAGATACAATGAAGAGAAAAAAATTTCTCCTTGTGATGAGAACTATTTGTATAATTTGATAATTTTCTTAAATTCTCACTCATGAGTGAGAACCTGAGGTGTCCCAGTTCTGTTTAGGAATTTTTTTTTCCAGTGTCTCAAGAATACTCTCAGGGTTATTAGTTGAGTTTTTCAAGAATATAAAATGTTATTTATTTTTTGGCTGCACTTTGCAACTTGTGGAATCTTAACTTCCCCAACCAGGGATTGAACCAGAGCCCTCACAATGAAAGCATGGAGTCCTCACCACTGGACCACCAGGGAATTCCTTGAAAGTTTTAAACTGTTATCTTGTATATGGAATAGCCTTATGAGTTTATTTTTTGCTTAACCTACTGCATTGTCTTTTTTTGCCTTTTAATCCAGAAGTAGACAAGAAGAAATATTACAAGTACAGCAAAGAGAAGACATTAAAATGGCTAGAAAAAAAGGTACAGTACCTCTCAGTGCCTTGTGGCAGAAAGAGTTTAATGTTCCTTTTTAAAAATGTTTAGAGAAGGTAGTAAGCCTGACCCCAAAAACCATCTTGAAAGTCCACCTACAAGAGAGAAGCTATACAAAAATCTCCCAAGTGCAAGAAGAATCTTTGACTTTCCACTTTTCCTAACTCAGGCAGCTCTGGACTTAGCTTGGTGTGCTTGTTCCCATTTCCCCGTGATGCTGACCACTGAATAAAGAAGTCCTTGCTAGTTGCTGGTATAGACTTGAGTCTTCCAATCCAGGTAATAGCAGGGCCACGTGTACTCTCTGTCAGTCCTGCAGGCATCTCAGAAGTTGACATTGCTCACACACGACCTGCAGGGGACCAAACAGACAGGATTCAGGTTTAGCATCTAGGTGCTGAAGACGGGTCTTATTCCAGGCAAGCCATGTGTCTTGGTGATCCTAAGAATTAAACTCAATATAAGATCTCTTGCATGTTTTTCCAATCAATTTAGTGGATCACTACCAGTATTTCTCTTGGAATGGAATGGAATAGAATGGGCTAGGATAGACTAGGATGAATTAAAAGGAAAGTTGGATTGAGAGTTGGGATTACGAGATGCAAAGTGGTGTATATAGAATGGATAAACAATAAGGTCCCACTGTATAGCACAGGAAACTATATTCAATATCCTGTGATAAACCATAATGGAAAAGAATTTGCAAAAGAAAAAACTGAGATTGTTCCATATAATCAAATATATATCCTTATATTGTTTTAAAAAAAGCACAAGATAAGGGCAAGTGTTAAGTATGACTCTGTAACATATTTATATATGTTTTGGGGTATTTGGTTGCTGAGTATTTCTTACTATGCATACAGTGAAGAAACAAAAAAGTCACTGGTCTAAGGATATTGCTTACTTTTGCAGTGATAAAGAATCTCACCAGACCAGATCTATGGATGACAAAGTTTTTGCAGGTTTTGTGGATATCAGTTCTAGCGGTGATTCCTAAGATTCTCTTCTGTCTTGTATATGAAAAACATGTTTGTCACATCATGTTAATGGGCACGTTGGGAGCCTGGGAACATGGAGAGGAACCTTGCAGTATTAATCAGGCTCCTTTTTGCGAAGTAGGGAAAAGGTTTAAACAGTGCATGTGTTTCACGCTTCATTTGCATCATCAGTAGTCGTTGCGTTTGTGGGATTCTGTGTAGATGAAGAATGAGCAGTGCTGAGCAGAAACTGGGCATTTAGTGTTTGCTCTTAGCAAATGATAATGACATGAAATAGCCAAGCGAAGTTTATATTTACTGTGTTTCCTTTCTTAAATTCCTAAACGTTCTAAAGTGAAAATTTTATATTATTTATTCTCCTTAGAAAATCATAGAATACAAGTTTTATGCCATGTTCTGTCCTAAGGGCCTAACATCCCTTAACTCAGTCCTCACAGCAGTCCTGTGAGATCAGTGCTATCTTTCTTTCCCTTTCACAGGTGGAGGCACAGAGAGGTTCGTAAGCAGTCCGTGGTCACAGAGCAAACCTAAGCAGCCTGCCTCCAGAGTCAGTGCTCTCGCACGGTGTAGGCCTTAGGAGGTCCACGTACCGAGCTCAGCCTGCAGTGCAGTCACTACCCCTCACCTATCTCCAAATATGAAGCCATCTCTTATCCTCTGAAGATATATCTAGATCTGTACTACTTCTTCCTGGACCTTAAATGGATTGAAATCATGGGTTTAGAAAGTCTGGAAAGTCAGGGTGCCTAAAGTTAGTTGAAAATATCCTGATATTGCCCCTTTGGTTATTTCATAGGTTAATCAGACTGTGGCAGCATTAAAAACCAATAAGGTAAATGTCAGTGCCCGGGTACAGTCTACTGCATTTTTCTCTGGTGGCCAGGTCTCCAGTGACAGGGACGGTAAGTGAATCATTTTTTGTTTTGTTTTGTTTGTTTTGTGTGGAGTGAGTCACCAGTGTATAAATGCCCATCCTAGGATTTAAAAACCTTCATGTCTGAGAAACTTCACCTCCTTGCCAGTGTGTGCTCTTAGATCTCATGGCAGGTGTGCATTTTATTTCAAAACCAAGTAGTACTTCTGCTATAGAGCACTGCTATCACTAACTGATACTTAAGTCATTCATTCACAAAATCTATATCTTGCACTAATAGTAATAACAACCCTTGCTATCATTTATTGAGGGTGTGTCGTGTGCCATGCCGTTTACTAAGCTGCCAGTATGCACATACTTGCTCATCTGAGCCCCCCTCCAAGTTTCATTTTACAGCGAGTTTCGAGGCCGTGTGCAGTCAAACAGCTAGTGAGTGGCAGAGCTGAACTACTGATGGAGCTCGCCTGGCACTTAAGCCCACACTCGTAACCTTTTTGTTGTACTGTTCTTGGGGGGCAAGGATTTCCAGAGCTGTATCTGTTTGCATCTTACTCTCCAGAAGCATAAGTCCTACTGTAGGTCTCAATATTTTGATTATAGATGAAAATTTATTCACTGGACAATTAATTCTTTAAGATACATTCTTTGCCTTTCTCATTGTAGTGCCCTCTTACCTTTATATGTGTAGTTGAATAACAACAGCTATCTGATACAATTTACTTTCTGAAATGGTAGGACAGTAATTATCCTGACTTTAAACTCTAATTCAGTGTTCCCCTGTTCTAAACATACAATTCCAAAACATCTGAGTTTGGTCATTTAAAAAACAAATACCAAGCAGCCTGTTGGTGATTGGCTATGATTCAGGCAGTCTTTGATGCAGAAATCCACCTCACAGTACCTTGCACACACATGATGGTGGCTCCCGCCATTCTGGGAGTGGTGGACTGCCCTTGACGTCTGAATTAACTAGCTGTCAGTGTCTCTGATTGGCTTTAACAGAAGGAGAGAGAGACTGAGTCAAATGGCTGGCTGGCCGGATAGATGGATCAATCATGGATGATGGGTGGATGGATAAAACCTTAGATTTTCAGTAAAGCAGGAGAAGAGATGTTAGTGGTTATTTAGACAGATGGTCTCATCTTAAAAATGAAAACCTGTGGTCTCTGAGAAGTAGGTCACTTAGGGTCACTCATCCTAGCTAGCAGACCAGGTCGTCTACTCTGAGTCTGGTGTTTTTACCAAACCAGTATCTAAATCTAAGAGTCTGGGCTTCGCTATATTGCCATTTAGTGTTCCAGCCATAAAGTAAGCTTTATACTCTTTACATTCTTGCCTATTTTAAACCTTTAGCTTGATATGTGCCAAAGGAAGCAAACAGATATGTTGGCTTTCTTATTTGCTGTGATTCAGGAAACTCAAACAGGGCCTCTGTATCAATCTAGAGGGGTGGGGTGGGCCGGGAGATGGCGGGGAGGTTCAGCAAGAAGGGGATATATGTATACCTATGGCTGGTTCGTGTTGAGGTTTGACAGCAAACAGCAAAAGTCTGTAAAGCAATTATCCTTCAATAAAAAAATTAATTAATTTTTTTTTAAAAAGAAGGGTCCAGTGATAATTTTCAGTTCTCAGTGTTGTCAGTGAAAGTCTTTTACTAAAGACTTTGAGACAGGTCATCCAGGCAGCAGTTCCTTTCTAACTGTTGATAATACTGAGGCAGATTGTTATCCTGATGTCAAATGTAGAAAAGAGAAAAAAGATGGAAATGAATATCCCAGCAGCAAGCCTGGGATAGTGCTTTTGGTAGTTTATATCCCCTTGTGATTATCCCATCTATTGAGTTTGATTATCCCCTAGTATTCTACAAAAAAAATACTGAATTGAGGAAGAGGGCTGTAAAACAGAATTTCTCTTTTGTAACTGTATTTAATAGATATCAGAGCTTCATTTTAACACTGAAAATCCAGATGCTGTAGACGTCATGATTATACACTCTGCTGAGTTTTGTTTTTTACATTTTAAAGGCGTTTTATTAGTTTGGGATTCCCTGGTGGCTCAGACAGTAAAGCGTCTTCCTGCAATGTGGGAAACCTGGGTTCGATCCCTGGGTTGGGAAGATCCCCTGGAGAAGGCAATGGCAACCCACTCCAGTACTCTTGCCTGGAAAATCTCACAGACAGAGGAGCCTGGTAGGCTACAGTCCATGTAGTTACAAAGAGATGAACATGACTGAGCAACTTCATCGCATTAGTTTGGGGTTATATGTAACATTCAGCAAATGCTTAATAGAGACATATTATATATTATTTCTCTTAAATGAGCATACTCATTACTGTTCAGTAATTAGATTTATTTTATATTGAAACCAACCTAGAAAAGATAACTTTCATATTGTTACATCTGATGTTTGAACTTTATTTGTTTTCAAGGGCCTCAACTAAGAGAAGAACTCTGAATTTTTATCTGTTATTTAGTGGGCATCTATTGTATTATACTTCATTATCTCATCATATCTTCAGTGTCATCGTATATGATATCTCATACATCATATCCCCCCACCACTGACAGATAGATATGAGCATCCCCATTTCACACACACACACAAAGCTTAAGTGACTCTCCAAAGCTAGAGAGTGCCAGAATTTGAACTCCAGCCAGTTTGACTGTGAAGCAACCATAATTATTACTAAATTTTTTCTCCATTCTGTTTCTTTCAGAGGATTATGTTCGTTATGCCCATGGTCTGATATCTGATTACATCCCTAAACAATTAAGTGATGACTTATCTAAATATTTAAAGTAAGTATGGTCCGTCTTTAGTCGTAATTAAGCATAATTGTGCTTGGTTTCCTAGAAACAGGGTTTCATTATGGCTTATATAAGGTTTCCCAGATGACTCAAGTGGTAAAGAATCTGCCTGCCATGCAGGAGCCACAGGAGACATGGGTTCGATACCTGGGAAGATCCTCTTGAAAGGTTGTTGTTAAATTATGACGCCGGGATTCTTGGCCTCCGGAGGAGAAGAATTCAATCCGGGGCCAGAGACGAGGCTTGATCGCTCAGAGCTTTTATGTAGCAAAGTTTTATTAAAGTATAAAGGAGATAGAGAAAGCTTCTGACATAGGCATCAGAAGGGGGTAGAAAGAGTACCCCCTTGTTAGTGTTAGCAATGAAGTTATATACTCTCCAGTAAATCCAAAGAATGTCTGGAGGGTGTAAAGATCTCACCAGACCTACTCCCATAATTTACATTTTAAGATAACAGAATTAGCCAGAAGGTTTAATCCAGAGACTGTCCTCAGGCAGCA
The DNA here is from genome assembly GCA_006408695.1 of Aepyceros melampus. Classification (NCBI taxonomy): domain Eukaryota; kingdom Metazoa; phylum Chordata; class Mammalia; order Artiodactyla; family Bovidae; genus Aepyceros; species Aepyceros melampus. The sequence goes on along the minus strand of SJXQ01007228.1, from coordinate 210,104 downwards.
TATATTGTTATATAATCCTAAGGAATGTTGAGAAGGAAAAAATGTTTGTCCTTTTTTCCTCCTTGAAAATTCCAGACCCCTCTCTCCTTGGGGACCCCTAGCCTTCTTATCAACCTGCCTAGAAAATGACTCTCTCATTCTGAAGGAGGAAATAGGAGCCCAGTCCACTGTTCTTGCCTGGAGAATCCCATGGACAGAGGAGCCTCGTGGGCTACAGTCCATGGGATCATAAAGAATCAGACACAACTGAGCACACAAGCAAGTATGGCTTGTCATATCACTTTTTCTGATAAAAGGTTGTTCTTGAGTTGCGTCGCAGACTCTATGATTTGGAGGTGATTTTTAATGGACAGTTTTTTGATTGGAACAAATTAATTTAATGGATACTGGTTTCAAGAACCCCTGGTATTACAATTAGAATTAGGAGTTGTTAAAATGTTAAAGGATAAATTGTTAAAATTTTATCCCCAGGCAGACTTAACTAATTTGGTTCATAGGACGGAAAGAGTAGATGGCAGAGTAAAATATTTTTGAAAGTTACATTTAAAGGTTGTGTACCATTTTTGTTATTTTTATTATTATAATCATTAGCTGTTCCCTAGGTATTTTTATTATGCCCAGCACTTGAAACTCTACTTTAGGCTGAAAAAGATGTGTTTATTTTCTATATTTTAGCAACTACTGTTGAAATTTTATATATGGGATGATCTAATAGCTTTTCCTGATTCTTAGAATAATTTTCTCCTCTGATAAATGGGAATAAAATGACTTTTTAATAGCTATAGTTGCATTTTTAGCAAATTGTATTTTTGGTCCTACTTAAAGAACAATTAGTAGAAACTGGTTTCTGTAGTATAATATAGTACATTGAAAGCTTGCCCTGAATTGATAAAGATACCCTTCTGTTTATTATTTTCCTGAGTCTCTTTGTACCTGATTATCTTGTTAGAGACTTTATATCTTTGTATTCCATTATTTTTTTAGATTCTTTTCTGCTGAAATTTTAAAGTTTCAGTTAAAGACTTGAGAGAATAATGTGTCAGTTAAACTTTTCTTTAATAGAAAAGTTCCTGTGACTTTTTGTCAACAGAATAATTTTCACTTTTAAATATATGCTAGATTCATCATTTATGGTGAAAAAATACATACCAAAATACATATTTATAGAGACTAAAGGAAAGCAATTCCATTGCAACTAGTGACTTCTAATTTTGTTTTTTAGCTCAGAATTCCAGTACAGAGAATTAAGTAGCTAAATGCACATTTTTTTCACTTAGAAAAATTTCACTCTTTATAATGAGGTGATCAAACAGTAAGATATATGGAGGTGAAACTATTAGATGAAATCAGGACTTACTAAGTCTTAAGTTGGCCCGATCATTCTGTTTGCTTATCTATGAAAAACCACAACTCTGATTTTTATTTTTACTCCTCAGGCTTCCAGAACCTCCAGCTTCAGTGCGAAACCCTCCATCAAAGGTAAGAAACTGTGACTAAGATATCTTTGGAGCACCTGGAAAAATAGTATACTTTTGCCACATACATTTAGTTTAGTATATGTTAAAGCATCTTAATCCACCTTATGTGGAATCAAGATTATACTGCTCTCCATCAGTATTTTTATTTTTATGGATTTTAGGTGAATCATAAATAAGGTGCTATGAAAATCAAGGAAGAGTTGGTTCTAGCTCAATATCTGCATTGACATATTAGAGAATCATAATTAAAATTAAGTCTTCTTGCGTGAGCTAGATCCTGTATTAACTTTATTAATCATTAGGGAAACTCTATAAATAAAACTCACTTTGCCAAATATAATTGTCATAGGCACAGAGGTACATAGAGCATGATTTTTGCAACGCAGAATTCTTTGAGCAAGGATGACCACACTTTACTGTCTATACTCAGAATGATCAGCGCAGTTTGTGTGTAATCTTTGTGAATCAGTGAAAAACCTTTCCTCTGCCAGATGTTCTCAAATTGCCACCCACAGCTCCTCTGCACTGTGGACTCTCAGATACAGGGAGTAGAGAAGCCATTCACAGACCACACTCGAGAGCAAAAAGTAGCATCCCTACGTCCGGGCCTGATTGCAGACTAGTAAGTGCTGCTTACACACAGGGAAATAAACACATGCACCAGCCTGTCCGTGAGGCCGTCATTCTCCAGCAGGCAAAATAATGAGCACCTCGTGAATGAATGTAACACGGATGCTAAAGAACTTTCCTTCTTCCCTGCCTTCTAGGTGGCCAGCATCCTCAGGATTTTTTTTTTTTTCCATTTGTATACTGTTTGAAGGCGATGATGGTTCTAAAAACATTCAATACTTTGACTTTTAGGAAAGGGCATAAAATTTAAAGTGCATCATTGTTAGTTGGGGACCTTTTTTTAGCAGATTGTCCAAGGAGGTTCATCTTTTCCTCACTGGAGGAAGCAGTTGGTGTAAGACTTTATCTTTAGATCTGGGACAGACCCACAGCAGCACCAGGGGACATAAATTTAGCTGTCTTGCTCCAACTGAGGTAACAGGCATACTTGTTTCTTTCTTATTTTTCTCCTTCCAAAAGCGAGGCATATTTCTTTCTCTCAAATATCCGTCTTCCTTAGTAACAGAGAGATCTAAAACTGCCCTTGAAGGATTTAGCCTTCGATGCGGTTGCTGGAGGGTAGGTTCTTTTTTTGTTGCACAAAGAGTTCAGAGATGAGATTCGGAGGTGAAATAAGCAAAGGGTTTATTGAGTGGCAGTACACGGTGAGGAGGGAGGGAGCCTGGGCAGGCTCAGAGGAGCCGCAGCGAGGCCCTTTTGCCAAGCTGGTTATATGGGGTGTGAAGGACTGGGTGGAATATTCACCCAGGGGAGGCGGGGAGGGGGTGATTTCCTGGTTTTCATCCCAGCTCCACCTTGCAGAGATGAGGAGTTTCTGCCCTTCTGTGGTCTTGCTCGGATCTGTCATGGCACCGGTGCATGGTGGGCACTGCTCTGCAATGCTAATTCTATTGTAACGTGGGCATAGTGAGCAAAAGGTTACATTTGGACCAGAGGTTCCCGTATTTCTTTGCTTGCTGCTAGGTCCCCTGTCATCACAAGACTTATGATCTCCTGTCAGCCCAGAGGTTCCCACTTTTCTGTTTGCCCCCTTGGACCCCTGCCATTGTAAGATGTATGTGGTCACCCGACCCATGCCTCCTCCTTTGCTCACATCTGGCTAATGGCCTGCTCTGACGTTCCCCTAAAGGAGTCTGCACCCTTCAAATCTTTTAAGGGTCAGAGGGTCCATGATCTGTCTTCTGGAGCTGTCTCAAGCTGAGCGGGGGCATTGCGCCTGCCTGCCGGGGCCCAGATCACCTTGCCCTCTGTCAGAGATGAGGTCCCAGGGTCTTTGACAGTGGCAGAGACAGACAGTGGGGAGTAGACGGAGGCTGCGGCCCTGTCCCACGGATGTTGGTGGTCCCCATTGTCATGAAAAGAAAGAAAGTGAAGTCGCTGAGTCGTGTCCGACTCTTTGCAACCCCATGAACTGTAGCCTACCGGGTTCCTCCATCCATGGGATTTTCTAGGCAAGAATACTGGAGTGAGTTGCCATGGGTTGAAATCCCTGGTGTATCATCATCTGTAGGTGACACTGTTGTAACCTGAAGAAACGAACTTAACAAGCAGGTTACAAGGGATGGGGCCAAAAGTCAGTAAAAGTATGATTGCAATCAGAGGTCCAAGCAGGGGCAGGAACCAGGTTGATTTGATAACACCCCTCTGACTGCAGGCCAGAAGGGGGTGGCACTGGGGTCACCCTTCCTAAAAGTGTGTGGCTTTGGGCCTGTTCGTATATGCTTTGGGCAGCTTCTTCCACCTGGCCAGTGGTGTGGATGTCGGTGCAGCACAGTTTATTGATTGCTGCACAGACCCTCCCTGTTCACCTGGGAGATAGTCCAGGGCTATCTGTTCCCCATCACTACATCTGCTAGGAAATAAAGGGATCTCCTGTAATCCTGGTCAGAGTAGATAGAATATCTGACAGGTTACAGAGCATTGCCTCAAGGGAGGCAAAGCCACCCCCACCCCCTGCCATGGGGACAGACCAAACCAATAGCAGCCCCAGTGCCTTCCAGTATGTGGCCCGTATGGATGGTTGCACCTGGGTTCCTCTGATTACTTGGTTGGCTGAGTGTGCCACAAACAAGGCAATATCTATACAAGGAAAGTGAAAGTTGCTCAGTTGTGTTTCACTCCCCATGGACTATATAGTCCAGGGAATTCTCCAGGCCAGAATACTGGAGTGGGTAGCCTTTTCCTTCTCCAGGGGATCTTCCCAACCCAGGGATTGAACCCAGGTCTCCCACATTGTGGGCGAATTCTTTACCAGCTGAGCCACCTGGGAAGCCCATACAAGGAAAGGTCACAGCCGATCCCAGGGAGAGGCAGAGGAGTTGGGGTTGTTCTGAGGAGGGAAGTGGCTTATGTTTCAGCCACAAAGGGACCAATATCTGGAGGAAGTCATGCCTGGCGCACTTCAGAGGAGTTGGAAAACTCCTTCAGTGGTTTGTCCGAGAAGGGTACCCATGAAGCTTGGAGAGAGAGGCCTACTATTATGAGAGCAGTTATGAGGTGTGAAGACGCGGTAGGACACAGGTCACGGGACTCTGAGACCGGCAGGGTTGCCACATGGCCGCTGCCTCCACATTGGCCAAGGTTGGCAGGACTAGGCGCCTGTAGCCAGTCCTGACACAGGGGCCCCTGCCAGGGCTCCCAAATGTAGTGCTCCTGTCTTTCCAGGAGCCCTCTCCCTGAAGGTTCACGGGAAGCCTCCTCTCCATCCCCAAGGATTCACCCCTGCGGTGCATTCTCAGTCACGGGGACAAGTTTTTAAAACAGGAAAAGTTCGTCGTCTTTTGTAATATAGCCAAGCCCCAGTGTAAACTTGAGGACAAGAAAGCCTGGCTGGAAAACGGAAGCCTCAACTATAATACCATCCTATGATTAAGTTTTGCGAAAGGCAGGGAAATTGGATAGAGTTTCCTTATGTTCAGTCCTTTATGACCCTAAGAGAGAATCCAGAGCTATGCATGTCCTGTGTTGGGGAAGCTTGTCAGTTGGGACTGGTTCAGATTATACAAAAACCCTCTCTGGTGGCGTCTCTGGAGGAAAATAAATCTTGGACAGAAGCACCTAAGTTCTGATACTCTTTCACCATCTTCACCCCTCCAGCACTGTGTAATCCTCTCTATTCTCCTGTGCCCCCTCACCCCCACCCCCTGAGAAGCAGTAGGCAGACCTCAGGGAAGTACCAGAGTCCCCTTTGTTTGTCTGGCCTCGGCCAGCACTGCCCTCACTTAGGCTGCTTCTCAGGGGCCCCTGGCCGGTTCACTGAAGGATTCTGGGAGCTAACTCTTTCCTTGCACCTTACTTGAAAGGACCCTAAATGTTGTCTTTTCCCACTGCTGCGCCCCTGAGGAAAAGACCCCTATCTGGGCACAGCCTCAAGCATTTGATGATGAATTATGTATCATCTAACCCACTACTGCCCTGTGGGCATGACAGCAATGCCACTGATTGATCCCAAGTGGGACCGTGAACCAGGCCAACCCGGTGTCCCTAGAAGAGCACGCACAACCCTTTGCTTCGCTGAAGGGGCGAGATGGTGCACAGGTAAACCTGTCAGCTGTGATAGGGTTGAAGAGGTCACCCAAGGTCAGAATGAACCCTGTTTCCCGCCCAGTTGGTAGATGCCTCAGAAAGTATACGAACGTGGACCAGACACTTTGGAGGGATGTGTTGTGCTTGCAACTTACTTCATTTACCAGTTGGTCCCCGACATCCGTTGGAAACTTCAAAAGCTCGCCTTGGGGTCCCAAACCCCTCTCAGCCTTTTTGTTGATGCAGCCTCCAGTGTCTTTAACAACAGAGTCCAGGCTAAGGAAGAAGCAGCATGACTTAAGAGGGGCCCATTGGCAGGCCAGACTCCCAGCAGCCATCATGGTGAGACTTAACCCGCCTCTTGGTCACCACAGAAAGTGCTCCCAGAAGACCCCCGCCAGGTAACGGAGCCTGCTTTCGCAGTGGGAACCCTAAACTCTGGAGCAGGGAACGCCCAGGAAATAGGTCCTGGCCCCTACCCAAGGCTCACTCTGTAGGAAGATGGGCCATGGGACGAGAGGAAGCCCTCAGCTCTGAAGGCAGTGAGGAACTCCCCCACGTCAGTCACGGCCGTGGTTGACTGATGAGATCCAGGACTTCCCGGGCCTCAGAATGCAGCCACCGTCACATGGGAGGGACGCGGGGGACCGCTGACAGGGCAGGTGAGCTTGTCCAGTTTCCAGTGGACACAGAGCCACTTACTCCGTCCTCGCTTCTCATGCTGGGCGTCTTGGCCCTGAAACCTGCTCTATTGTTGGGGTAGAAGGAAGGCCGAAAGGAAAACGCCTGACCACCCTCTGACTTGTGCCTGGGGAGAGACCGTCATAGCTCACAAGTCTCGTCATGCCTGAGTGCCCTAGCCCATTACTGGGAAGAGACTTTCTCTCAGCCTTGGGGGCAACTTTGCTCTGCCTGAAAATGAAAATCAAGGCCTATTTTCGGCTGAACTATGTGTCATACAAGACTCAGACAGTCCAGCTCATATTTTCCCCAGAAATTGGAAAACGTACGGATCCACAGATCTCAGATCAAAGAATCCCAGGATGGGCAAAATTTGCCACTTCGTTAAAAATCACCGTTAAGGAAGCTAGTGTCTTCTTGCCTTCTAGGTGTCAGTTCCCCATAAAACCAGAGGCTCAACAGGGCCTCAGACTGTGATCTCAAAATTCATCAAATGTGAGCATTTGGTATTATGCCAGTCTCCTCGTAATACTCCAGCCCTGCCTGTCCTCAAATGAAATGGGGCATATGGAATGGTGTAAGGTGTTCAACTCATCAGTGAAGTTGTGATTCCTCTCCATCTAATCATCCCAGTCTGTATTCCATCTTTTCTCAGATCCCGGAGGACACAGCCTGGTTTATAGTCCTTGGTCTTAAAGATGCCTCCTTGTCTACACCTGTTCAGTCTGATTCCCAGTACCTCTCTCCCTTTGAATGGACCGATCCAGACACCAATGTGACGCGACAGTATACCTGAACTGTCCTTCCCCAGGGATTCCGGGACAGCTGACACCTACTTGGCAGAGCCCTAGTGAAGTAACTGCAGGCATTTAAATTAGAATTGGGGGCATTATTACAGTACATAGATGGCCTCGTTATTTGCAGTCCCTTGAAGGAAGCCTCAGACCAAACCATTGCACAGATCCTCAGTTTCCTGGCTTCAGAGGATATCCCCGTAGAAGGCCCAAATTTCCTCCCAGAGAGTCACCTTCCTGGGACATGTTCTAAGCACAGGAGAGTGTACCTTTAACAGTAGGCCTCCACCTACAACCACCACATTCAAAGGGACAGCTCAGAATCTTCTTAGAAGTGGCTGGATTTTGAAGGATTTGGGTCCCTGGGTTTTGTCTCACACCATGCAATGCTGGAGACCCCAGTTTGATTCCTGGGTCAGGAAGATCTGCTGGAGAAGGGATAGGCTACCCATCCAGTATTCTTGGGCTTCCCTGGGGGCTCAGCTGGTAAAAGAATCTGCCTGCAGTGTGGGAGACCTGGGTTCGATCCCTGTGTTGGGAAGATCCCCTGGAGAAGGGAAGAACTACCCACTCCAGGATTCTGGCCTGGAGAATTCCATGGACTGTATAGTCCATGGGTTCGCAAGAGTCAGACATGACTGAGCGACTTTCACTTTCTTTAGGGGATTCCGTGGTGGCTCAGACTGTAAAGCGTCTGCCTGCAATGTGGGAGACCTGCGTTCAATCCCTGAGTCCAATCCCTGAGTCAGGAAGATCCCTTGGAGAAGGAAATGGCAACCCACCCCAGTACTCTTACCCGGAAAACTCCATGGACAGAGGAGCCTGGTGGGCCACAGTCCCTGGGATCACAGAGTTGCACACGAATGAGCAGCTGCACTTAAGCCATTATATGAGGACTTGAAGGGACTAGACACAGAACCTAGACTGGATGGTCAGTTCACAGGAGCACTTGATCAGATTAGTTAACCTTAAAAATGCCTTCCAATATACTCTCAGTTCAGTCACTCAGTGTGTCCGACACTGTGACCCCATGGACTGCAGCATGCCAGGCTTCCCTGTCCATCACCAGCTCCCGGAGCTTACTCAAACTCATCCCCGTTGAGTTGGTGATGCCATCCAATCATTTTATTCTCTGTCATCCCCTTCTTCTCCCGCTTTCAATCTTTCCCAGCATTAGGGTCTTTTCAGATGAGTCAATTCTTTCCATCAGATGGCCAGAGTATTGGAGTTTCAGCTTCAGCATCAGTCCTTCCAGTGAATATTCAGGACTGATTTCCTTTAGTATTGGCTAGTTGGATCTCCTTGCAATTCAAAGGACTCTCAAGAGGCTTCTCCAACACCACAGTTCAAAAGCATTAGTTCTTCAGCACTCAGCTTTCTTTATGTCCAACTCTCACATCTATACATGACTACTGAGAAACCATAGCTTTGACTAGACAGACCTTTGTTGCCAAAGTAATATCTCTGCTTTTTATATGTACCAATATACTTTAGGTGCAGACAAATGCTATTTGATTCCATTTACATGAGGTACCTAGAATAGTCAAATTCATAAAGTCAGAAAGTACACTGGTAGATGTGAGGGGGTGGGGAAGGGGAATGGGGAGTTGGTGTTTAATGGAGACCGAGTTTTCATTTAGAGAGAGGAATTTGGGAGTTGGATAATGGAGAGAATGTGAATGTACTTAGTGCCACTGAGCTGTACAGAGGTTAAATATGGTTAGAATAGTATATTCTGTATTATGTGACTTGTACCACAAAAAAAAAGTCTTTAATGGCTCTGGCTAGTGCCCCAGCCCTAGAGATTCCAGATCTAAACAAGCTCTTTATTCTGTTTTCCCCAGAAAAACAGGGAGTAGCACTGAGAATTCTTGCCCCAAAGGTGGGACCAGTCCCATGACTGATGGCATATCTCTCCAAGCAGTTGGACCCAGTGGCCTCCAGCTGCCTCACATTTTGTGAGGGGGGCCTCCAGTCAGCCATTTGTGTCCCCTAATTTCTACCAGATCGGTAGAAGCCTTTCCAACTAAGACCGAGGCAGCCCAGGAGGTAATAAAGGCATCACTTAAGGAAATAATTCCTCAGTTGAGACTTCCACAGTCTTCACAGAGTGGCCACAGTCCCTCTCTCCAGCCCAGGGCACTTGCCTGGAGGCCTCGAGGCCTCAGTCGTCAGGGAAAGTGGAAAAGGCAAATCAGACTTTAAAAAGAACCCTGGCTAAACTTTGTCAAGAGACATCGGAACGGTGGACAGAGCTTTTACCCACAGCCCTCTTGAGAATCAAGGCAGCACCCAAAACAGGGCCATGGCTCAGCCCCTTTGGAATGACTGGCCGTAGGTAGGCCCTTTGTTCCTTCAGATATTTTGGTGGACATCAGAGCTGGTGCACTCACTAAGTATCTAATTAACTGGGGACAACCTCAACAGGCGATTTCGTGGTGGGTGGAGGGAAGGATACCTACCTTGAGGCAGCACTTTGTAACCTGTCAGATATTTATCTACTCTGGCCAGGATCACGGGGGATCCCTTACTTCCATAGCAAATGTAGTGATGGAGAACAGATAGCCTTGGACTCTCTCCCAGGTGAACAGGGAGGGTCTGTGCAGTAATCAATAAATTGTGCTGCACCGACATCCACACCACTGGCCAGGTGGAAGAAGGTGCCCAGAGCACATACGAACAGGCCCAAAGCCACACACTTTCAGGAAGGGTGACTCCAGTGCCACCCGCTTCTGGCCTGCAGTCAGAGAGGTGTTATCAAATACAACCTGGTTCCTGCCCCTGCTTGGACCTCTGATCACAATAATGGGTTTGCTGATTTGGGGGCCCATCCCTTTTTAACTTGCTTGTTAAGTTTGTTTTTTCTGGTTAAAACAGTATCACCTACAGATGATGATACACCAGGGATTTCAACTCATCCTTCATGACAATGGGGACCACCAACATCTGTGGGACAGGGCTGTAGCCTCTGTCTACTCCCCACTGTCTGTCTCTGCCACTGTCAAGGACCCCGAGACCTCATCTCTGACAGAGGGCAAGGTGATCTGGGCCCCGCAGGCAGGCACAATGCCCCTGCTCAGCTTGAGGCAGCTCCAGAAGACAGATCATGGACCCTCTGACCCTTAAAAATATCTGAAGGGCTCAGATTCCTTGAGAAGGGAAATGTTAGAGCAGGCCATTAGCCAGACATGAGCAGAGAAGGAGGCGTGGGTCAGGTGACCATAATACATCTTGCAATGACAGGGGTCCTGGTGCAAACACAGAAAAGTGGGACCCTCCGAGCTGACAGGAAGCCATACATCTTGTGAGAACAAGGTCCCAGAGGCAAAGAAAGAAGTGCAGGAACCTCTGGTCCAAATGTAACCTTCTGCTCACTATGCCCACGTTACAGCAGAATTAGCATTGCACCTACGGTGCCACGACAGATCCGAGCAAGACCACAGAAGGGCAGAAACTCCCCGTCCTCTTGGGAAGGTGGAGCTGGGACAATAACCCAGAAATTACCCCCCAAACTCCTCCTCCCGGATAAATATTCCACCCAGTCCTTCACACCCCATATAACCAGCTTGCCAAAAGGACCTCACTGTGTCCCTTGAGCCTGCCCACACTCCCTCCTGAGACTGTACTGTCACTCAATACATCTCTGCTTACTTGGCCTCCGAGTCTCATCTCCCAAAGTCTTTCTGCAACAAAACAAAAACCTACCCTCTGGCCACACAAAGACGGCCACAGACCATTCATAAATGAACCAGTACAGCTATATTCCAGTAAATCTTCACTTGTAAAAACAGACAGATGGCCTGTGGGCAGTCCTTTGCTAAGCCCAGATTTCTCCTACATCTCAGCTTCATCTTCTGGATTATTTTCATTGCTTTCTAAGGTGCCCTGCTCTATTGTGTCTTCCTGGGGCGCTAGCGTGTACGTCGCAAACTGCACCAGATGATGTACGTAGTTTAAACAAGAGTAGGATAATGTCTATTAACTTTCCCATCTGTGTCCACAACTTGCTTGATTCTTACAGAAATATAGTTGATCATTTGCAGAAAATAACATTCCAGTGGCCATTAGGTATCTTTGCATCTCTTTTGCCTTAATATGTTTCACATTATTTTATAACTCTTAAGTTTGCCTATTTTGAGGCCAGCTTCCAAACCTCACCCCCTTCTGTCTTTTGACTTTGCCAGTGTCAGCTCACAGAGCTGAATACAGTCAGTGGATGTGGGGATGTGGCTGAGTTTTCTTTGCAAATCACTCATAGGAATGATAAGACCAACCTTAGCACTAATTCCTGTGCTGTCTACTATCTGCCCTTCTCGTTCCAGAGCTGTACCCATTTAGTCAGATGCGTTGTAACTGTCTTTCTGAACCACTTTTCTATTTCTTCTGAAGCATTCCCCTAAATCTACAGTGATTCAGTCTTTTAAATAACAGAAATTTACATAGGTGTTACAGGTAATATGTTTTCCCAGCATATTCACTGGTATGCTGGTGAGGAATTTCAAGATGTGCCATTTTGCCCACTTGTGTTACACATGTGCCTGGCATCTTTTAGCTCCGACTTTACAGTTCTTGGTTTAGTGAAGGCTTGGTGAGAAAAGTGAAGCTGGGAACAAGCCTAGGTCCCTGTTGGATCATATCAGCGTTTCCGCAAAGAGCTTGAAAATCTGTAGAGAGTCCCAGTTGTGATCCCAGTGCAGTCAGGTCCCCACGTTAAACATCGAGATTCACCTGCCTGCCTTGTGCCTTCTATGAAACAAGCATGTCACGATTCCTGCTATACTATGAGCATAAAGGCCGCAGTCTAGCTCTTGACCTGATTCTCACATTTGTTGATTGCAAAATGCTCGTGTGAAAGGTGAAAGCAGGAGGTAACAGCTGACTTAATTGTATTGGGTCCCATGCAAAGAGCATCTGTAACAAAAGGTGAGGTCTCATCTCAAGTCCTCTGCTAGGCGACCTGAAGCCTGTTCACGTAACCGCTGTGCTTCCCTCTGCTGCCTGCTTGCTTTGGAAGGTTGTTCTTATATGGATAAAATGAGATAAACTGAAAGCACACAAAGATGGTAATAAGAAGAATACAGTTCCCATACTCCTAGATGGACATCACACTGGTCCTATAAAGGGGGTTCTGGCTGGACCCCTGGTCACCATAAAGGAAATTCTCTTCTTTGATCTATGTGTCTGCATGCGCCCCCTTATACCGTTCTGGAAGTCAGCATTCATCTTGATGCCCCCCGTCCCTGTAGTATGTGATCATACTGCTAGACAACCTCAGGACTGGGTCATGGGCTTGCCTGCTCACACCCTCTCACCACCAAAGCTGCTTCTCGGAAGGGACATCTGGCTTAGAACGTTCCTAGAGAAGTGGCAAAAAGTGAAGGGACTTGTAAAGAATAAGCGCTCTGCAGAGTCTGTAGCTCCTTTCGGCCGCCACAGGGGTCCAAACTGTTTATGTTTGGTGGTGGGTTTTTTTTTCTAATGGATTGATGTAAGTGTCAAGGTGACATTTGACAGTTCACTGCTCTAACATTGCAGAAAGCAAAGTTATCAGATGAGCCCGTAAGGCAAAAGAAGATTACACTAAGTTTAACTCCAAAGATTTCAAGACTGTAAAGGTACGTGTCCGGGTGTTAATGGCATACTCCCAAATCCCGTGGCTGATGCTGCTGCGTGGGGACTTCCAGGAACGATTGCATGCTTGACTGTAATTGTATCGTTTTAACCATGAAGAATTATTAACTTGAGTTTCAGTGACTTTAGAACTGTTTCAAAATTGTGAGTGACAATGAAAGTATCAAGCAAGGAAGACCTTTTTACAGATAAAGAAAGGCAGAGTTATTAGCAAGAGTGTGCCTAAGCTTCATAATATAGGATATCCAGAGTGGTAGGGTGGGGCATAGAAACAGGCTTCAAAGATAATGTTTTGTCAACTCAACTGCCTAGCAGCTTCCCAGAAATTATGATAATAACAATTATTAACACATAACTCAGCAATCACCCCAGCAAATATTTTCATAACATTCCTTACTAGGCTTTCTCCTTCACGTAGTTATAAACACATATGTAGCTTTCAGAACTGGTATACATAAGTACTATAGTTGTGCCCTTTTCATTTGGCTCTGTATTATAAAAATATTGATGTCATTAAGCTTTCTTTGAAAAATTATAAGTGGTCTCACGATATTCAGTCACTGTTATTTTCTTTCACCATGTAGAATATAATCTCTTTAATTCCCCTATTTTTGGACACATGTTATTCTGCTCATTTTTGTCTAAATGAAGTGATAAAACATTCTTACTTACAGTCTGCATCTCTATTTCATTAGACACAACTTAAAACTAAGAGTAAAGGCTTAGAAAACATGAGCTCTTTCCATGATTACTGAGACACATACATAGCTAAGAAGCTTTCCAAAAAGGTAGCAGAAATTTATCCTCCCAGCCATTACTGCTGATGAGTGTTCATCTCACAGGCTTGACAGCATTGAGTATTGGTTTTATTCTTAAAATTTTGCCTAATTAGGGTACATTTCTTTGGGTAGAAAGGTGGTTTTTCCAAATGCTTATTGCCTGTCTGCAGTTTGCTAGTTTTCCGTTCATGTCTCTTGCCTGATTTTACATTAGGATAGTAATGTTTTTCTTGTTGATTTGTAAGAGCTCAATCTAAATTAAGGCTGTTAACACTTTTCATGACATATCAAGTACAAATCATTTTCCAATCTTTTTAGCCTTTTCATTTAACTTTTGAACTGTTTTTTAAGCTTTTCTGAGGATTAAATATCGAAGTTTTTTTATGATTTCCTCATTATTTTTAGGCTTAGACCTTGCCTGCCCCAAGGTAAATTAATTCCACTTAGATTTTAGCAACACTTACTCTCCCTTAGGTTTCATGGTTTCTAAAAATTGTATTCTGTACACGTAATGTATCTAGGCATGGCATATCGGGGAATAATCCAACTTGAGATCTGACTAAATAGCTGGGTATGTCAGTGCTCTCTGTGAGCAGGGATGTTTTCGAGTTTCTCCGTGAGGGATATTTCTGCCCCACCCTTCTAAGTGCTGCTTCCCAGTGTGTCGCCTTGGGCACAGCACCAGTGAGCTAAGAGCTTGAACCAGGATGTGAGTTAAGTGCAGGGGACAGAGGATAACTTGTCTCAGAGCAAGTGTCCCTCTTCTCCATCCAGCCAAAACATAAGCCTTGTAAATTATAAGAGACAGAATGTAAGAAGCAAGTTTCCAGGGATCGTATACTGACTGTGCCCTTAAAAGACACTTTGGCAGTGACTTTGTCTCACAGCTCGCCGGGAGACAGATGATTTCTTCTTTGCTGATTCCCGTCACTTACGCTTCTGTTGAACACTGAAGTACATACAATCAGCTGCTGTTTCCCTTCTGCCAGTGCTTTGTTATAGGACATGCATGGCAAAACAAAACCAAACAAAAACAGTGACCAGGAAGAGGTAGAGTTTTAAAAGGCAGTTATTTGGAGTCAGCTTTTCAGAAGGTACTTTTCGTGGTTGGAGGAAAAGGGACCGCTGTCCTGCTGGTCCTGGGTGCAGCACAGGTTATCCTGTGAATGTAACCGCTCTGCCCTTGGTGTCCCAGGAGCCTCTGAATGAAGTCAGTTGGTAGCAGGCTGTGAGTTATTCATCACGTGGTAATACAAGGCTATAATTCCTCCCTCTGACAATTGCTGCCTCTGTTAGTTCCATTGTTTGTGTTATTGCACTTAATACACCCTCCAGAATTTTCTCCCCACAAGTAAACCATCAGTTGTAACATTCCACTCCTTAGAAGGCAGCAGTTTTATCTCCTGCCTGTTGACATACTTTGTCTCAGGTGTGAATTCTGAGCAGAAATCAGAACTTTCATAATCACTCCTTATAAGGCATGTTTTTAGCAGCATGCTTACCTCCCTGAACGAACCTTGAGACATGCATGGTCTTGTCTGATTTGCATGTGTGATTTATAAGTGTTACATTTGTAATGATTTTTCTCTCTTATTTTCATTAACAGAAAAATAGCACAATGACCGCAGCTCAGAAGGCTTTGGCTAAAGTTGACAAGAGTGGAATGAAAAGTATTGATTCCTTTTTTGGTGCAAAACATGTTAAAAAAAAATAGGAAAGATTTGAACCTTTGAAAGTGAAATTGAGCAAAAATATCTGCCTTCTTCATGTCCCACTTTCATCCTTCCTCCTTGCTACTGTACTTCCAAACCCTTAATTACCACCTTTTGAAAAAAGGTAGAATGAGGGCAATATTCAGATTCACTTGAACATTTTTTTGTATTTGAATTTTGTGTTTCCTGAACAAAATATGGGAAAGTAATTGTGCAACATCATGGCTTATAGCCTTTGGAGTGTTATTTGACACCATGAAAAGTAATCAAGTGAGTAGAATTAACCTTTAGCATCACAAATTCCTCAATAAACTGACATGTGACAATGTTTGAGTGTGTGCTTGTTATTTTATGCCACTTAGTGACAATGTTTGAGTGTGTGCTTGTTATTTTATGCCACTTACAAATGGTAGCTGTGGCAATATGGTTTTCAATATACAGACAGAAATCGATAACACAACTATCAGATTAACTACTAATTTTTGAGAATCTTTAATTTTTGGTAACCTTTTGTTTAACATATTTTTCTATTTTATGAATATATGTTCTTTGTAGAAAATAGATAAAACTATAAAATAGAAAATATAATCTCCTGTTTATTACCTGAAGATAATATGATGTATTCTATAATAATTTTAAAATAAATTATAGTAGTAATTTTATAACCTTTTTTCTTGATGTCATTTGATGAACATTTTCCTAGGCTACTATTCTTCATAAATATACTTTTTTAATGACAGTAATTTTTAATTATTTGAGTGTTTCATTAGTTAATAATCATGGCCCTATTTTTTTTTATATGTGGGCTTACTGATTCATAACTAAGTTTTTCAAATATGTACTTGTGGGAATATATTTCACAGAAAGGTTACAGGATCTTGCACTCTAACAAATGATGGTATGAGTTCTTATCTTATTAGCTTTGAACAGTATCTTTGCAAGGTAGTGGGGAAAAAAAGGCATGTTAGTGTGACTTTAACTTATATTTTCCTGATTAGTAATGTCAGTTGAAGGAAAACCACACAACCTACAAGTTGAGAGTTACGTTTTATTCGAGGCCCTTACAGTTTACCTTGTGTATCCTCTTGATTAGATTACCTTTTGAGCACCCACAGAAGTAATGCTGGGTCTTTCTTAATGCACCATGTCAAGAGTCACATGACTCAATACTAGAGATGTTAACTTTAATCACTTAATTAAGGTGGTGACCACCAGGTTCATTCACCATAATGTTATTTTTCTCTTTGCAGTTAATAAGTAATTTGTGGGCAGATACTCTGGGACTTAGAAATATTCTATTCCTCATCCAACACTCACCTACATGTTTTAAAATTAACCTACTAACAGTTTTTCCAACTCCATCATTTCTTCCGTATTTATTCCTTTTACATTTAGTTGGCACTCCATTTATTTATTCATTTATGAGTTAATATCAATATGGACTTGTAGGTTATTTTATCCAGTGAGTTAAATTATAATATTCTGTTCCTCATATTGTCCCAGAAGGGTCACTGAGAGTCCCTTCAACTGGCCCCTGCATCTTTTTGCTATGTTTCCATCGTTTTTAAATACTTCATTATTTCTTTTGCAAGAGGGTATCCCAGGCTCTTTGTGTATTTTCCCTATCCAAGTCCTGGAATCAGCCTTTTTCCTAAGGAGTCAGGGTTCCTTTTAGAAAAGAATGGTGTTTAGAAACCAAGATCCGGGCGAGAGGTGTGCTCGTTGCTACTATTGATCTGTGTGTGTGATTTTTTTTGTAGATTTCCTTTATCACACTGAAGAAGTTCTCTTCTGTTCACTAAGAACAGAATCATGAACGGGTATTGAATTTTGTCAAATAATTTTTCATCATCTATTGATGATCATATGGTGTTCCTTTAGTAAAGGAATATCTTTCTGTAGGGCTACCCAGGTGGAAAAGAACCTGCGTGCCAATGCAGGAGACACAGGGGAATGTGAGTTCCATACTTGGGTCAAGGAAGACCTCCTGGAGGAAGAAACGGCAACCAATTCCAGTATTCTTGCTTGGGAAATCCCAAGAACAGAGGAGCCTGCCCATGGTGAAGAGGAACTAAAGAGCCTCTTGATGAGGGTGAAAGAGGAGAGTGAAAAAGCTGGCTTAAAACTCAACATTCAAAAAACTAAGATCCCATTACTTCATGGCAAACAGAAGGGGGAAAAGTGAAAACAGTGACAGACTTTATTTTCTTGCGCTCCAAAATCACTGTGTGTGGTGACTGCAGCCAAAAAATTAAAAGACACTTGCTCCTTGGAAGAAAAGCTACGACAAACCTAGACAGCCTATTAAAAAGCAGAGACATCACTTTGCCAACAAAGGTCCACCTAGTCAAAGCTATAGTTTTCCCAGTGGTCATGTATGGATGTGAGACTTGGATCATGAAGACTGAGTACCACAGAATTGATGCTTTCAAATTGTGCTGGAGAAAACTCTTGAGAGTCCCTTGGACAACAAGAAGACCAAACCAGTCAATCCTAAAGGAAATCAACCCTGAATGTTCATTGAATGGACTGATGCTAAAAGCTGAAGCCCAATACTTTGGCCACCTGATGGGAAGAGCCAACTCATTGGAAAAGACCCTGATACTGGGAAAGATTGAAGGCAGGAGAAGGGGGCCACAGGATGAGATGGTTGGATGGCATCACCAACTCAGTGGATGTGAATTTGAGCAAAATCCAGGAGATGGTGAAGGACAGGCAAGTCTGGAGTGCTGCAGTCCATGGGGTCAGGGTCAGATACGACTGAACAACAACAATATCTTTCAATATGTGAAATATAATGATTAATTTTTGAATGTTGACTTTACATTCCTGGGATAAACTCTACTTGGTCTTTTCATATTTAGTATTGTGTTTTACTGCCTAATATTTTGTTAAGGATTTTTATATCTCTGTTCCTGAAGGATATTGGTCTAGTTTTCCTTATTTGTAATGATTTTGTCTAGTTTTGGTATCAGAGTAATACTAGCTTTATTAAATGAGTTGGGGAGTATTATCTCATCACCTGTTTTCTGAAAACATTGTGAGATTAGTATTGCTTTTATGTTGGACATAATTCACCAATAAAGCCATTTGGCCTGTGATTTTTTTTTTCTGAGAAATTTTTAAATTACTAGTTCAATTTCTATACTAGACATAGAACTATTCTAATTTTCTCCTTTTTCATCTGCCAGTTTTTGTAATTTATGTTTTTCAAGAAAGGTATCCATTTCATTTAGTGTCAGATTCATTGGCATAAGTTGCTGCTTATATTTTTATGTCTGTGTACCTGTAGTGATAGTCCTTCGTTCGTACCTGCTTTGGTTATTTGTGTCCCCGTTTTCTTGATTATTCTCATCAAATTGGGAAAACTTCTGGCCAGTATTTCTTTAAATACTATTCTGTTCTTCACCTGTGCCCCCTTTTCTCTTCACCCCCTTGGTTTTTGGGACTCCAGTCACAGGTATGCTAAACCACTTGATGTCCCACAGATCCTTTCGTTAATTTCTGTTCTTCATGTTCAGTTTTACTTTGTCTTTAGCATTTCATCTGCTAGTAACCTCAGCTAGTGAATTGTAGTTCATATATTGGAATTTCTTCTCTAGATGTTCCTTTTTTTTTTTTTGTATCTTTCCATTTTTCTCCTCATTGTGTTTCCTTCAAATAGTTATAGTTATAATACGTGTGTGCTAAGTCACTTCAGTCATGTACAACTGTTTGTGACCCTGTGGACTGCAGCCTGCCAGACTCCTCTGTCCATGAGATTCTCCAGGCAAGAATGCTGGAGTGGGTTGCCATGCCCTCCTCCAGGGGATCTTCACAACCCAGGGATCAAACCTGTGTCTTTTATATCTCATACGTTGGCAATAGCTACTTAAATCGATGACATTTCTGTGTTTATTTATTTCTTCTCTTTTGTCTTTATCTTTTGAAATAATTTTAGACTTATAGAAAAGTTGCCAAAAAGTAGAGAGTTTGCATATACCCTTTACCCAGCTTCCTCTAACCATAACATCCTATGTAACCAATACAGTTAAAACCAGGTTCCTTAACATTAATACAGTTCAGTTCAGTCACTTAGTCGTGTCCGACTCTGCGACCCCATGGACCGCAGCACACCAGGCCTCCCTGTCCATCAGCAACTCCCGGAGTCCACCCAAACCCATGTCCATTGAGTCTGTGATGCCATCCAACCATCTCATCCTCTGTCATCCCCTTCTCCTCCTGCCCTCAATCTTTCCTAGCATCAGAGTCTTTTCAAATGAGTCAGCCCTTCACATCAGGTGCCAAAGTATTGGACTTTCAGCTTCAACATCAGTCCTTCCAATGAACACTCAGGACTGATCTCCTTTAGGATGTACTGGTTGGATCTCCTTGCAGTCCAAGGGACTCTCAAGAGTCTTCTCCAACACCACAGTTCAAAAGCATCAATTCTTCGGCACTCAGCTTTCTTTATAGTCCAACTCTCACATCTATACATGACTACTGGAAAAACCATAGCTTTGATTAGAAGGACCTTGTTGCAAAGTAATGTCTCTGCTTTCTAATATGCTGTCTAGGTTGGTCATAACTTTCCTTCTAAGGATTAAGCGTCTTCAATTTCATGGCTGCAATCACCATCTGCAGTGATTTTGGAGCCCAAAAAAATAAAGTCAGCCGCTGTTTCTACTATTTCCCCATCTATTTGCCATGAAGTGATGGGACCAGATGCCATGATCTTAGTTTTCTGAATGTTGAGCTTTAAGCCAACTTTTTCACTTTCTTTCACTTTCATCAAGAGGCTCCTTAGTTCCTCTTCACTTTCTGCCATAAGGGTGGTGTCATCTGCATATCTGAGGTTATTGATATTTCTCCCGGCAATCTTGATTCCAGCTTGTGCTTCTTCCAGCCCAGCGTTTTGCCTTATCTACTTTGCATATAAGTTAAATAAGCAGGGTGACAATATGCAGTCTTGACGTACTCCTTTTCCTATTTAGAACCAGTCTGTTGTTCCATGTCCTGTTTTTAACTATTGCTTCCTGACCTGCATACAGATTTCTCAAGAGTCAGGTCAGGCATCTGGTATTCTCATCTCTTGAAGAATTTTCCACAGTTTACTGTGATCTACACAGTCAAAGGCTTTGGCATAGTCAATAAAGCAGAAATAGATGTTTTTCTGGAACTCTCTTGCTTTTTCGATGATTGAATGGATGTTGGCAATTTGATCTCTGGTTCCTCTGCCTTTTCTAAAACCAGCTTGAACATCAGGAAGTTCACGGTTCACGTATTGCTGAAGTCTGGATTGGAGAATTTTGAGCATTACTTTACTAGCAT
Source organism: Aepyceros melampus (assembly GCA_006408695.1). NCBI lineage: Eukaryota > Metazoa > Chordata > Mammalia > Artiodactyla > Bovidae > Aepyceros > Aepyceros melampus. Next base: position 189,564 of record SJXQ01007228.1, on the reverse strand, counting down.
GTGAGATGAGTGCAATTGTGTGGTAGTTTGAGCATTCTTTGGCATTGCCTTTTTTGGGGGGATTGGAATGAAAACACCATTTTCAGTTCTGTGGCCACTGCTGAGTTGTCCAAATTTGCTGACATACTGAGTTCACCACTTTCACAGCAGCATCTTTTAGGATTTGAAATAACTCAACCGGAATTCCATCAGCTCCACTAGCTTTGTTCGTAGTGATGCTTCCTAAGACCCACTTGACTTCACATTCCTAGATGTCTGGCTCTAGGTGAGTGATCACACCATCATGATTATCTGGGTTGTGAAGATTTTTTTGTATACTTCTGTGCATTCTTGCCACCTCTTAATATTTTCTGCTTCTGTTAGGTCCCTACCATTTCTGTCCTTTATTGAGCCCATCTTTGTATGAAATGTTCCCTTGGTATCTCTAATTTTCTTAAAGAGATCTCTAGTCTTTCCCGTTCTGTTGTTCTCCTCTATTTCTTTTCACTGATCACTGAGGAAGGCTTTCTTATGTCTCCTTGCTATTCTTTGGAACTCTGCATTCAAATGCTTATATCTTTCCTTTTCTCCTTTGCTTTTTGCTTCTCTTTTCACCACTATTTGTAAGGCCTCCTCAGACATCCATTTTACTTTTTTGCATTTCTTTTTCTTGGGGATGGTCTTGATCCCTGCCTCCTGTACAGTGTCATAAACCTCCATCCATAGTTCATCAGGCACTCTGTCTATCAGATTTAGTCCCTTAAATCTATTTCTCACTTCCACTGTATAATCATAAGGGATTTGATTTAGGTCATACCTGAATGGTCTAGTGGTTTTCCTTTCTTTCTTCAATTAAGTATGAATTTGGCAATAAGGAGTTCATGATCTGAGCCATAATCAGCCTCCAGTCTTGTTTTTGCTGACTATATAAAGTTTCTCCATCTTTGGCTGCAAAAAATATAATCAGTCTGATTTCAGTGTTGGCCATCTGGTGATGTCCATGTGTAGAGTCTTCTCTTATGTTGTTGGAAGAGGGTGTTTGCTATGATCAGTGTGTTCTCTTGACAAAACTCTATTAGTAATACCGTATTATTAACTATTTGAGTTTATAATACCGTATTATTAACTATTAGCTTATTTGAGTTTCACCCGTTGTTTTTCTATTCCAAAATCCAATCCATCCTTCCACATTGCATTTAGTGAGCATATCCCCTCTTTTTTTATAATGTGTCTCTCAGTCTTTGTCTTTCAGTGACCTTGACACTGTGATAGCACTAGTCTGTTGTTTTCTGACATTCCTGTTAATTTTTGAGATACTTGAAATTGTCCTGACCCTCATGTGATCATGCACAATAATAGTAATTAATGATACTAACAACAACAGATACGATGTAGCTTTTATGTCTTTGATGCTGTTCTGAGCATTTCACAAATAATAACATTTAATCCCCGCTGCGTCTATAGTTGTAAGGCAGGGTGCCATAGGAGCCAAAGGACAAAGGTTGAGAGAAAGGCTCCTTAAACTCCTAGATTATCAACCCTGCTGTAGGTAAGCTCCTTAAGAGCAGGAACTCTGCACTATTCACGTTTGGGTTTTTCCATAACATTTTATGGAAAAATCCATACTTTGGGGCCAACCCAGTACATGATAGGTGGGCAGGTTGGGTAATCTAACCAGTGTCTGCAGTAATTGAGATTTAACTTTTTTCCCCCAAGGGTCAAAGTCATGATCGTGGTCTGTGTTGGTCGTTAAAATGCCTAAGCTATCATACGGCCTTCTGTTTGGTCCTTGAACGTGCCACACTCTCCCACATCATGCCTGTGTGTGACCAGTTATCTTGTATACCCTTCCTCCAGATCTTCACCTGATTGCTCCCATCATGTCGTTACTTCTTATCTCAGGCCTCATTTTTTCAGAGACCCAGTTCCTGGCCTTCCTGCCTTGCTGCCAACTCTCCTAGTTGTCACTCTCCACCGCATCTTCCTCCTCACCCTCCACAGAGCCTTGCCTGACCAGGTCACAGTCAATGTCCAAAGCACCTCACGTGGGGCAGCACAGAGTAGGCCTTCTAAGGGCATGAGATAATCAGTTGATCAATCAATCAGTGTGAACTGAACACCTCGAAAATGATCTGCTGTACAGCATTGGGTTCCTTGACATGTTATGGCTGAACTTTGAAATTCAAGTTTGATTCTGATTCGTTTTCACTGGCGTGCTTAAATTTGAAGTCTAAGGACATATTCATAAACTCCTTGTGTAGGCTTAGAAATGTGCATGCTCGCTCAGTTGTGTTTGCCTCTTTGTGACCCCATGGACTGTAGCCCACCAGGCTCCCCTATCCATGGAATTCTTCAGGCAAGAATACTGGATGGGTAGCCAATCCCTTCTCCAGGGTGTAATAGAAATAAATAGGTATAATCTTTAATCTCTGGATAAAGGGCTGTGAATTTTCTCTGTCAGTTGATTAAACTGCTCTTACTGTAATCATTTTATCTGAGTCAGAACATCCACAGTTAGAACACATGTTTATATCTGTGTTAGTGTTAATAAATTTGCCTTTACATGACATTTAGAGATTATTCATATAAAGCCCATAATCTAAGTTATTGAAGTTTGAGAATATATGTGGTCTGTATACTCTGTCTTCACAGAAGTTTTTATTTTTTTCAGCTTTATTGAGGTATAATTGACAAATTTGTTAGATACTTAAAGTGTACAACATGATACTCTAATACACATGTATATTGTGAAATGATAACCACAACCAAGCTAAGTAACATTTATTACATCACGTTTACCTGTGTGATGAGAACCCTAAAGGTCTGTCTTCTCAGCAAATTTCAAGTATATAATACAGTGTTATTAACTGTAGTCACTATGCTGTGCATTAGATTCCAGGAGCTTTAAATAAATGCTCACCTCATGACTTAGCTGTAGATTAAATGAGAATTTGTGAAATCAACTTTTGTCTTCCATATTTGAATTTACCTTTAATGTCAAGATGAAGATTCTTACTTGCAGTGTTGACTAGGCGTTGACTAGTAATTGAAAAATGAAATAGTAAAGGTGTTACACATGCCACATGCTCTTTGGGGGAATAATATGAGAAACAAATCAATGTGGGCTTATGTAAGCATGCCAGTATACACAAATAGACACACTTATGCACACACCAGACTTATATAAAAAAGACACATACACATATATATCCTATCCTTTTTGAGTGTTATGAATTTCAAACTAGAGACTTTTTAGACTTTATTCCTCAAATCTTTTGGCGCTTTGCTTCTCTTACCTACCTCATTTATCTTTTTTATTAATGTGCTGAGTTTGAAGAAAGCTTCGAAAAATTTCTGCCAACTGTAAAACCGCTTGTGTACACACACAAGAGCTCCATTATTTTCATCAACCATATGCATTTCTGAAACTGATCTCAGATTAGCAGCATTCTCTCCTTTTGTGTGCCTGATTTATCTTCAGTTTAAATTTTCCTTGTGCTGTGGCTGTCAGGCTCTCTCATCTTCCAGGTTTGTGCTTCTCTGGTTCTGACTCCCAAGGAGATTCCCCTCCATCAGGTTTAACATGGATGCCAAGTGGGACTATGTTTCATCGGTTCGGGTCTGTTTTTACTGTGCCACAGTCCATTGCCAGGATCCTATTTCTCTTTTGGGGTGCCTTAGCTAGACACCAAGGCGGTTTGGAAATGAGAAACTAAAATGTACCCATTTACTTGCTAAATGCACAGTGTCTATACTGCATGCAAACTTACAGCAATAACAGTAAACAGATGGAAGTGAGTGAAGGGAGAAATGACCAGCCATGTTTCAAATTAAGAAGTTTGCTTTCAAAAAAGTGAAATAATTGGTCTGAAAAAGACCAATTGATTTAAAAGAACTGGGTTTCTATTCCTACTCCTGCCTCAACGCTGACCTGTGGACAAGCTACTAGCCAGGCTGGCCCTCAGTGGTGTCTTCCGTGTGCGATGAGACTAGGCCGCCGGGTTGTTTGATGTTCTGCCTTGTGGCCGCTGGCTGCTCTGGAAGCCTCTGCTCCATACTGTGAGGAGGATGCTCTTCGAGGAGCATCTGTCTCAGGCTTACCGAGCATCAGGCCCTCCCCTGAGCTCCTTGCGTGGATTATCTCATCTGCTCCACTGAAAGGAAATACACCAGCATGCTCGCTCTGGCTGTTGTGTTCCTGGCATAGATTTGTTTCTTGTCTTCATTTTCCATAGATTACATTACTTTGCAGTAGAAAGAAAGCAAATTCTTGGAAAGTAATAATAAAGATCGACCACGTGTTTTGCCCTTGTAAGCGATTCTCACGTGCATTATGTTTTTAAAATCTTTCCGGAAACCATGTGGCAATTGGTATTATTTCCCCCGTTTTACAGTTGAGAAAGTAAGGTCACCTATTTGCCCAGAGTCGCATGGCTAATGCGCCAGAAGCTAAACTTAGTACTTCTGGCTCCCAAAACCTCCACACCAAATTAATTCCCTTTCCCCTAACTTTGACTTTTGTTATATCCTGAGAAGTCACCCCTTCCCCAGATTTGAAAGACAACCTCTTCACATAGGTTAAGATTTACTCTCTCGGTTCTTGCAGTTGGTTGAACTAACTAGCTGCCTTGTATCACGTTTTTTTTGTTTTTTGATGTTTTGTTTCTTTTTCCCCAAACAGTCCTTTCTCCAGGACTAACCCACAATTTGGAGTTCTCCAGATATCGCTGCATTATACAGTTGAAACTCTTGGTGAGAAACAAGCAGGAAGGCAGGTGAAAGGCTGTTTTTAGTGTCTTGGAAGATGTCCACAGGCTTTGACCTCATCTTAATAAGGAAGAAACGATTAGATTCATACACTTTTTAAAATACAGATTTATATACTCCTTGGGGTCATTAGACTGATGAAAAGTACCTTATGTTTAATAGTTTTACAGGTTTTAGAGCAATCCTGTATCAGTTAAATTCTTTACCACAACCTTCTAAGGCAGACCAGAAAGGGGGTGCATCCCTGCTTTATAGATGGTCAAAGTGAAGTCACCCAGACAGTGGCCCCGCCAGACACTGTTCTTCCACGCTTAAGCCCAGCCCTCTCTCTTTTTTGCCTCCACAAGGTTCTTGTCAAGATTTATGGCCATTTATCCTTCAGTACCTGAAGTAGAAAATGGCAACCCACTCCAGTATTCTTGCCTGGAGAATCCCATGGACAGAGGAGCCTGGCAGGCTGTAGTCTTTGGGGTCACAAAGAGTCGGACATGACTGACTACAGATCCCTCAGGAGTCTGTTTTAATCATGAATTTTACCCTAAGAAAGGAAAATCAGATTTAATCCTGCTTCTGTTCATAACGAATTCTGCAGGTCACTTTATCCTCAGCAGTGCTGAGCCAGAATTCAAGTAAAGCTTCCACTTAGCCTATGCATTTGCATGTCAAGTCCTAATTCAGCTGTCAGCTTTTTAGCAGTTACTGTACTTTGGTTAATAAATGTTTGTGATGGTCTCACACTAATCAAGGCTGTTTAAGGCAGGGAGGGGGCAGAGGGAAGCACCAAATTTACAGATAATCGGAGCCTCTTCACGATGTTAAGAGAACTGTTGCCTTACACATGTGTTTTGATCAGAACGTGTAAAATTAAAGTTAGTCAAGTTCTTAGTTCCTTCAAAAGAAAAAAAGAGCCAAGGAATAGGGCTTAGATTCATTTATTCTTTTAAGAGCACCTGCTTTGTGCCAGTGTTGTCTGGGCACTGGAAATGCAGCTGTCCACATGGCAGACAAAAATACCTGCCTTCAAGAAGTTTCTGCTCTAGGGAGGTGGAGATGGGCTGTCAGGCGTTGCCGGGGGCTGTGGAAGATGCCAGACAGGGAGGTGGCCAGATCCTGGTGAGGCTGGTGGTCAGGATAGGTCTCAACTCTGCCCCATCTTATCCACATTATGGCATAGAAACTTGGCTTCCATCAACATCTTTTTTGATAACATAGCTCCACAATAATTATGTTTGAAGTTTAGTCCTCAGAAACCAGCTTTCAGTAGTCATGCTTGTTCCGTGGCATTCTTCAGGGGGATATTAAGGACAACTGCTTCTACCAGCAAGTCTGTATTCATTTTTTTTATACATTGGATCTGCATGAGGAAAAGAGAAAAATTATTTAAGAATTATCCATCTTAGAACCTTTTTTCATGTTTTTCTTGAATTTTCTTTTTTTTTTCCCCTAAAATGAGGGTGTCCATTCCCTGACTATGGGCAACCTGAATGTTATTTTGTATTTCACTCCCTTTGAACACTAGAAGGAATACTGGGTCTCACCCACCTCCTGCAGTCTAACACTGACCCTAGAATGAGGTTGCTAGATGGAAACCCCTTCCTTTGTCTGAAGGCTTCTCTTTTTATTTACCGTCTGAGCCACCAGGATAGCCCGTTTATGTGCATATATATATATGTATGTATCTGTGTGTGTATGGAGAAGGCAATGGCATCCTACTCCAGTACTCTTGCCTGGAAAATCCCATGGACGAGGAACCTGGTAGGCTGCAGTCCATGGGGTCGCGAAGAGTTGGACACGACTGAGTGACTTCACTTCACTTTCACCTGTGTGTATATATGTATATATATATGAGGAGAAAATGGCAACCCACTCCAGTATTCTTGCCTGGAGAATTCCATGGACAGAGGATCCTGGTGGGCTATAGTCCATGAGATCACTATCATGGACTACATATATCATCACTATCATGGACTATCATTGAGTGAGCAACTATTACTCAATATATTTTATTTGTTTTTTGGCTGTGTGGGTCTCAGTTGCTGCACGAGCTTTCTCTAGTTGCAGCGAATGGTGGCTACTCTTTGTTGCGGTGCGCTGGCTTCTCACTGCAGTGGCGTCTCTTGCGATGGTGCACAGGCTCAGTAGTTGAGGCTCCCGGGCTCTCCAGCACAGGCTCAGTAGTTGAGGCTCCCGGGCTCTCCAGCACAGGCTCAGTAGCGGGGGCTCCCGGGCTCTCCGGCGCGGGCTCAGTAGCGGGGGCGCCCGGGCTCTCCAGCACAGGCTCAGTAGCGCGGGCTCCCGGGCTGTATAGCACAGGCTCAGTAGCGGGGGCTCCCGGGCTGTATAGCACAGGCTCAGTAGCGGGGGCTCCCGGGCTCTCCGGCGCGGGCTCAGTAGCGGGGGCGCCCGGGCTCTCTGGCGCGGGCTCAGTAGCGGGGGCGCCCGGGCTCTCCGGCGCGGGCTCAGTAGCGGGGGCTCCCGGGCTCTCCGGCGCGGGCTCAGTAGCGGGGGCGCCCGGGCTCTCCAGCACAGGCTCAGTAGCGCGGGCTCCCGGGCTGTATAGCACAGGCTCAGTAGCGGGGGCTCCCGGGCTGTATAGCACAGGCTCAGTAGCGGGGGCTCCCGGGCTCTCTAGCACGGGCTCAGTAGTTGTGGCGCATGGATGCCCCGCAGCATGTGGGATCTTTCCGGATCAGGGGACAAACCCACGTCTCCTCATTGGCAGGCAGATTCTTTACCCTTGAGCCTCCAGGGAAGCCCTGAGGGCTTCTCTTTGAAGCCCAAGTACACAGCCACTGGTCTCAGGACTGGACCCGCCAGCCTTGCTTTCCTGTTGTGAAGGTGCAGACGGTCCTCGGGGTTGCAGGTAACTGCGTCTCCTCACCAGGATACAAGTCTGCTTTCCTTTTCTCCCTAGGTGGCAGCACGAAGACAGAAAAGGGACAAGTGACAGCAGATCCACGCAAGCTCTCCTGCTGCTCCTGTGACTTAAGACTCTCCCAAAGGGCTACAGACAACTTCTTCTGCACTTGCTCTAGAAAATCACCAAATGCCAAAAGAACCATTTTAAAGGACTAACCAGGAATGCTTTATTTCTATGAGCAATACCACTAGTCCCTTCGAGCAGTGGCAACTCCCTGTGGAGGCGACTGTCATGGAACTAGAAAGCGCCCCAAATGTGACCCTGCCCTGAGGAATTCAGGCCACATCAGTGCTCTGCTGATCTACCCGCCATAAAGCTGTGGATTTTTACAGCCTTGTGCTTCAGATTGCAACACATCGGCAAGAGACGGCTCATTGAGTTTCAGGTCATTTCTTATGCCGGACCCCACTGACCTGCTCTGCTTCCCTGGGGTTAGGTTGGCATGTGGTGACTGTAAGTACTAGGTTCCACATCAGAAGCTCTGACAAACCGAGTTTCTAGACTTATTTAAGAAAAGAAAAAAAGGGGGGGATTTCCCTGGCAATCCAAGGGTTAGAACTTGGAGTTTTCATTGCTGTTCCCCGGGCTCAGTCTCTAGTCAGGAAACTAGGATCCTGCAAGCTGCTCAGTGTGGTTAAAAAAAAAAAAAAAGCCTGACCTTTCTTTACTCCTTATCAATTTTGGCAGCTTCTAATTCATAGCAATACCTGAACATGTGCATTTTATGATCTGCTGGGGTTGTAAACTTTGCTTCATTTTTAAAAGACTTGTCCAATATGTGCATTATTATTATTTACAGTGAGGGCATAAGATATGGGGAAAGTTAGAAGTAGATGCCAAAAAGTAATTTGGCGGAGAATTCTGTGCGTAGTGAGTATGATTAAGGGGTGGCCAGAGGTTTTGTGCAAACAGGTCAGGGAGTTCATGAACCTGCTGAGCTTGCTCTGCAAGAGGTGATCTTCATGCCTCAGACAGGACCCCAAACCTCTTCTTCAGGAAATAATTTTGCTTCTGATTGTCTTCCTCCATTAGGTAAGTAGGTTCTGGAAAGTACACTGTAATTTTTTATATACTTCTTTCACACAGGGACCTTCAACACTCCCAGGCTTCTGGAGCTGATGCTGTGTTGTATTTGTAGGGAATCCTCACCTCCAAGGGCTTCCCTCCTAGCTCAGTCGGTAATGAGTCTGCCTGCAATCTAGGAGACCCGGGTTCGATTGCTGGGTCAGGAAGATCCCCTGGAGAAGGAAATGGCAACCCACTCCATATTCTTGCCTGGAAAATCCTATGGACAGAAGAGCCTGGCACACTACAGCCTATGGGGTCGCAAGTGTCGGACATGACTGAGCAATTAAGCACACACACACACACTCATCTCTAAAAACCCAGTTCCAGAAGTCCGTTGTGGAATTCAGGATGTATGTACCACAGGCTTCCAAGAGGGGGCGCTCGATAGAAGTCATCTGTTTGATAAGCCAGACCATGCGGATAAGAGTCAAGGGTCTTAACATACAGTTTAATACACAGTTGTGGAGTTAAAATCCAGCTTTTCTGCCCTCTCCTTGCACAATCCGAAACTCTGTTCTTGGAGGTAGTGAAGTTGCTCAGTCGTGTCCGACTCTTTGCAACCCCATGAACTGTAGACTACCAGGCTTCTCTGTCCATGGAATTTTCCAGGCAAGAATACTGGAGTGGGTTGCCATTTCCTTCTCCAGGAGATCTTTCTGACCCAGGGATTGAACCCAGGTCTCCCGCATTGTAGGCACACAACTGGCCATATATTTTGGCCCCAAGTTTCCTTCTCTAGCAGATGGTAACCAAATGACAACTCTCCGGT
>SJXQ01007228.1:165531-178666 GCA_006408695.1 Aepyceros melampus | reverse complement strand
GGCAGTTTCCAGCTTCCCTGTCCCTTCCCTCCCTCACCACGTCTGTACATTGTCAGCCAATTTGATCAGGCAGAGTGAAACTCGCCATTGGGCGCAGTGTAACTTTGGAATCATCTAGAATCTTTAAAAAAGACATGCTGGGCTGCAGCCCTAGTGATCTGGGTATAATTAGTGGGCAGCCCCTCCTTATACCTCCACTCCCCTTCATTTCCTGCCTCCCCCCAATCTCCACCTTGACAATCGCATTTCCCAAAGTCCAGGCTCACACTCAGGGCCAACCGATTCTTATTTTTGGAAGATTTCTTATAATCTCTGTTTTCTGGTCTTCTAGCTCACAGCCAACAGGCAGGCACAGGGATCAGAGGGAGAAATAAGTCCTTTTATCTCAACAGCACCCAGGAGGAGGTGCTAGGGCAAGCAGGAGAACTCAAAACTAAAAATCAGATCCGTGCCAGAGTGGGTCACAACTAAGAACATCTTGAGAGTGCAGAACCAAGCCATTGCTGGGAATGGTGTTTCTAACAGGTCATGGCTGTCCCCTCTCCCCCATGCATGCTTCACTGACCTATGAAATGAAGTTCATTCATTTTATTTTGAATTTTTGATAAGAGCTCATTGTCCATGATGAGAGTGTACATGTCATTTACTGTCTCAGGAAAGTGCTCTCATCCAGTGAATGTAAACCCATCCTTTCCCAGTCCTCCACTCTTCTCTGTGAAAGACAGCCAGCTCTGAGATGCATCAGTGCTAACCTGCAAAGCTGTGACTTCTTGGTGAGGAAGGTTGTCCGGGTCTTGAAAGTCAGCAGAAGAGTTTGGCTTGTCAGTGGATGGAAATGTAGGTTCTTGAACAGAAGAGAGGAGCTATGAAAGATGGAGGGCTCCATGGAGAAGCTGGACCTGGGATGGAATGGTTGGATTTAGGCAGGCATGGCCTAAGGCCAGGCTCACAGGAGTAGAGAGAATTAACAGTGAATGCACCTACTGTGTGGGCTTCCAGTAGGTGGCGCTATTGGTAAAGAACCCGCCTGCCAATGCAGGAAACCTAAGAGACAGGTTCGATCCCTAGGTTGGGAAGATCCCCTGAAAAAGGAATGGCAACCCACTCCGGTATTCTTGCCTGGAGAATCCCCATGGATGGAGGAGCCTGGCAGGCTACAGTCCATAGGGTTGCACAGAGTTGGACATGACTGAAGTGACAACACACACACACACACCTACTGTGCACCCACCTGCCCTTTGCTCAGACGGAAAAGTGGAAATCCCTTCAGAATATGATTTCACTTTTCTTCTGCTGCATGCTGTGGCCTAAAGGTGGAAATGCCAAGGTAGGTTGTGGTCATGACCTCTGCCTTGGAAGAGTCCGCAAAGGCTGCATAGGAGGCCTGGGAGGACATGGCCTGTCCAGGGACCCTGGAGCCAGGCATCCCAGGTGGGACAGAAGCAAAGTCAGGAGACCTCATTTACTCAGGTGCTAAGAAAGGCTCACCTTTCAAAGCCCTCCAGTCGCTTTTACATTTTAACAAGGAGGGCAGAGGTGACAAATCATTGAGCAGGCACTAATCACTTTGTGGCTCATTTATCTCCCCAGCAAATACTTTTCAACACAAGCGTTTACATTTCCAGAGAATAAAGACTTGTAAAAAGACTGTTGGAGTTTATGGCTGCAGGAAACTGGCTCCCAGTTTGCTCTGCTGACAAGTTTATAAGGCCAAGGAAGTTCATAAGGTAAAATGAATTTCTAAGTAAATGTGTTTTTAGGAAATGAATTTTTTACCTTTTTTGAAAAAAAAACAAAAAAACAAAAAACAAACTTACTTGCATTGATTTCATCAGTGAACAAATGAAAAGTGGTCAAAATGCGGTGTCTTATTTCTTTTAACATGTTCAAAAGACCAGTGGGTTTGTGTCTTCTTTTTTAAGAAATGATCTGGGTAAAATATACCTTGTGTCTTCAAAGGTATCTATTTGGTCTATTTTTTAAACAGATGATTTGTCTAAATAATTTGGTAAAGTGTAAATGAACACCCTGTTGTTTATTTTTTTTAACTTTTTATTTGGTATGGGGAGATAGCCAATTAACAACGCTGTGATAGTTTTAGGGGAACAGCGAAAGGACTCGGCCATACATATACACGTATCCAGTCTTCCCCAAACGCCCCTCCCATCCAGGCTGCCATATAACACTGAGCAGAGTTCCATGTGCTGTACAGTAAGTCCTTGTTGATTAGCCATTTTAAATACAGCAGTGTGTACATGTCCATCCAAACTCCCTAACTATCCCTTCCCTCCATCCTTCCCCTCTGGCAACCAGAAGTTGGTTCTCTAAGCCTATGAGTCTGTATCTATTTTGTAAATAAGTTCATTTCTACCCTTTCTTTTTAGAGTCCACATATAAAGGATGTCATACGATATTTCTCCTTCTCTGCCTGACTTCACTCAATTACCCCTGTTGTTTAGAGCACAGTTTCCAGAGCACCAGCCTGAATAAGCAGAACCCGTTCACCCTAACACAGTCTGGATCTACTCATCAAGGACCCAAGAGCAGAGGGGATCTTGTTATTTTGGTTACATTTGGGATTAGAAGCTAAGTCAATACATATTAAAAGTATGAAAAGGCCTGGTTTTTAAATAACTGCCATGGAGATGAGAAGGAAGGCAGGAAGCAAGGGTCCCGGAGCCTGAGAATGTTCCCTCAGCCCATGCATGTCTTTACAGGGCAGGTTTACACACCTGGGAGAGTTGCTCTGGGAGGAACATTTGGCCCCCAAACCAGGAAAGCCAGGATTTCAATCCTGGTTATGCCATTGTGAATAAGTTCTCTAACCCCTTGAGCCCCTGTTGTCATGCCTCTAAAATGGAGCTGGAAACAATATGTGCTCCCAGGAACATATCTAAAGCTCCTAGCCTAGAGCCGGTCCTAGTAACTTCTCTCCACAAGTTAAGTTCTCTGCTTTCCACTGCAGAGCCCCAAGCTGCTCCCGCATCCAAGTAGCCTGGAGCCTAGACTCCACCACTCAAGATTCGTGTCTTGCTTTTAAACCTTGGGTTGTCCATCCTGTCTGAAGGTTTTAGAGAGCCCTTCTCCTCACTGGAAAAATGAGTTCCAAGGATAAGTTAAGAAAATACCCTGAATATTTTAACCCTGAAACCATGTAATCATCAGTTAATCCATTTCACCTGTAACCCGTCTTCATACATCAAGGTGGTTTTAATTGTTGCTACAAGACTTGCATGTCCTCCAAGAAGTGTGTAGTCTAAACAAGGTTTGCCCAAGAGTTGTCTTCCAGAAACTTGGCTTCACCTGTGTCTAGTTGTAGCCAAGCCAGTTAAGACTGGTTGGGACCACCAACTCTCCAACAGGGCATATGTGAGTGCCCTCTAGGTGACCTTTTGACGTCAGAGGGCCAAGAACCCCACATTCAGATCACTCCAAGTGCCTACGTTTTTGAACTTGTGGAACGTGTAGCTTAGTTGCAGTTACCCACCTTTTACCAATCACCTTGTCGAGAGCTCCCCACGCCCCAGACCACCCAGCTTCTTTATTCTTTATCCCATAAGTCTCTGTGCCCCGAGCCTTTGACAGTCAAATTGGAGAACTCTTTGTTCAGCTGCCTCTCTGCTGCTGCTGCTAAGTCACTTCAGTCGTGTCCGACTCTGTGTGACCCCATAGGCGGCAGCCCACCAGGCTCCCCGTCCCTGGGATTCTCCAGGCAAGAACACTGGAGTGGGTTGCCATTGCCTTCTCCGGCCTCTCTGCTGCAGACCTCAGCATCTTGGCATTTTGGTTTGCTGGGTGACAGGGAAATGAACCTGGCTCAGCAACAAAATCTACCTGAGGCTTCAAGAAGTCTATATACCCTGGACAAATGAATCCTCTATCCTTTTCTTTTTCTTTAAAAGATGTTGAGTATTAGCTGCTTCAAGCTTTAGGCTGTCATGCTGAAGAACCTAGGTTAAAATTTTAAGTCCCCTTTATGTTAAAACCCCGGAGGCAGGCCATGCCTCACGGAAGATAACTTTCCCCTTATCTGGTGACTCAGAGTCTCCTGGTCCCTAACAAAGCCCCATTCTATTAATTCTTAACTGATGACTTACAACCTAGTTTCCTGACCTTGCAAGGAGACCCCCTCTCAAAAAGATGTATTTTCTGTCGGACTTTTCCGGGTAATTGTTCTTCTAAGAACTGACCAAGCGCCGCAGGGTGGTCAGTCAACTGTTTCGACTTAATTACCTGCAGACCTATCCCACCAATCAAGCGTCCTCACCCCACCTACACCTGCCTATGGCTCCCTACCACATTGTTCCCAATATCCTGACCCCACCCACACCTGCCTGTGATTTTTCGGTATAAAAGTTCCTCGCGATTAGTGTTCGAGGTTCATCTCCTCGGGTGGAGATTCAACCCCGGTCTCTTGCTGATTGCATCGAATTCGAGTCACTGTGGTCTTTGGAGCGACAGATCCTGAGAAAAGGCCATGAGGTCTTACAATGTCAGAGTTTGCAAGATTAAGATCTATGTAGTTTTCTGGTTTAAGATGAAGGAGGGGAGCTGTTCTTCTTTGAAGTTGTAAAAAGCAAAAGGAAAACAAGAAATGAAGATTAAGTTTCCATTTTCAGGAAAAAGTAGGAGGGAGTTAAAAACAACAAAGCAGGTGGATGGGCTAGAAAAAGCGTGGAGCAATTAGGAGGGAGAGGAGAGGCAAGTGCCTGACTGCAGGTATCAGGAGCAGTCAGCAAAACGCCTTTGTAAAAGAAGTGAGGAACAGAATCTAAGCCTCCTGTTTACAGCAGAGGGACAATGTACAAGCAGGGCAGCAAAAACTCTCCTGGACTCAGTTTAGGTGTGTAGAGGTGATGGGGGTTTAAAAAATCACACATTTGCAGGGAACGCCCTCCTTACATGCAGCAGGGGAAAGGATGGATGCTTTTTGACACAGGGAACAGACAGACTTGTGGAACAGCAGGTGAAGGAGAGAGGGGGACAAACAGCATTGCCGTATATTCACTGCCGTGTGTGAAGCAGCTAGTGAGAAACCGCTCTATAGAATAGAGAGTTCAGCCTGGTGCTCTGCGCCCGAGGAGGTGGGGAAGGGAGGTGGAGGAAAATTGGGGTGTAGGGGGCATTGAAAGGGACGAGGGTGTGGGTGGGAGGTTCAAGAGGGAGGGAATATATGTATACTTACAGCTGGTTCATGCTGTTGTAAACCAACAACATTACAAAGCAATTATCCTCCAATTTGAAATACATTTTAAAAAAAAATAAACCAAAAAAGATGCTTTTGGAAAAACCCCATAGCTGCTTATCTTCACTGGCTGGGGAGAAGATATTAGTATCTATAGCCAGCATAAGGCCTTGGTTCATAACGACAATTCCTACTAGGCTAGGATGTGATCTGCAAATTTCTGGTCCAAGAAAAACTCACCTGCCTCAAAGGTGAGACATCAAAAAGAACAAACCCAGCCTATTTCAAAGATATAAAACCAGAAAAGATCAGGAAAAGTAAATGGCAGATAAAATATTGCCAGAGAGCCGATGAAAAACCGTAAAATATTTTACTACAAATGTAAAATATTTAATGACGCAGTTACCGCTACAAAAGCTGGGCACAAAATAGACAAATCTCTCGGCAGTGATAACAAGACAAGTGTGTGAACTGGCAGGGTCCAGGGTAGAAATGGGAGGAAAAGAAACAAGGGTGAATTGGAAGGAAAAAGAGACAAAAAGAAAAGGTAAGGAACTTAGAGAATCAAAATGAGAACTTAGAGAATCAAATGAACTTGGAGAACTTAGAGAATCAAAATGAGAAAAACCAAGAAAAATGGATATGAGTATAGAAAAGATTTATTAAATAGGACACAAAAGGTGGGCATAATAGTGATATAAAAAGCTGGTAATGTGTACAATTAAAAGAAAAACTTAAACTGATGCAAAAATATGATCAAAATATTACCAAATGTGAGACTTCCCTGGCGGGCCAGGGTTAAGACTCCATGCTCCCAATGCAGGGGCCTAAGTTCAGTCCCTGGTTGGGAAACTAGGATCCCACTTGCCTTGGGTGCCCTGCCTGCCAAACGATAAAAACTTAAAAAAAAAAAAAAAAAAACGAAATAGAGTCCAGCAACTCAAAAGAATTAACGCAATGTGCCAAACTGGGGTTTTTTTCAGTGCAAAGGTAGTTCTGTTACCAAAAGTGGGGTCGGGCTGCTCGCCACTCAAAAGCTAAAAAAGAGGCAAGGTTGGTGGAAAGTTTGCTTTATTTCGGAGGCTGGTGACCAGTTGGGGTGAGGGGGTGGGGGTGGGGTGGGGAACTCCTGGCCAAGGGCCAACTCCCCCCCCATATAGACAGAACAAAGGGAGGGGGCTCCTGCAGAAGCAGCAGTCAGCTCTGACAGTCATCGGCAGTCTGACCTGTGTCACGGTGATTGTTTTAAGTATAGTTAGTCTTCAGTTGCAGGGTTGGTTTGTTCCCATTTCCTTGAGGCTAATTCTTAGAATTGTGACAGCTTATGTCTCGGCTCCAGCCTGGCCATCCCTGTCGTTAACTTCTTCCATCTGGTAGGGGTTTCAGTCTCCAGAAGACAGCTCACAGTGGCTCAGAATATTCTCTCTAGCCCTTGAGAAGGAAGGTCCTTGACTTCGCTTACTAAATTATTACTCTTTTGTCCTGTTTGACCACTTCTCTTTATTTCTGCCTTTTCCTTACTTCTCTGATTAAACTTTATTCTTTGGCTAAATTTAGCGGAAGTAGACAGGGAAGGACCACAGGGCCCTGCTCTGTTTCAGTTCAGTATTAGGAAGTCTAGTTATATGAATTCACCATATTAATGATCAAAGAAAAATATGTACTCATCTCTGTAGATGCTTAAAAGTGAAATTCAGTGCCATTATTGATGTAAATTCAGCAATTAGGAACAAATGTGTTCTTCCCTAACACAAACCAAATTGAGAGTCAGCGTGTTTAAAGGAGAAATACCAATAGCACTCCTATTAAAGTCAGGAAAAGATTTAAATGTTATAAACAGTTAGCAAAGAGAGAAATTAGGCATATAAAAATTGAAAAGTAATCATAATTTTTATACTTGGATAACCCAAAGGGATCACCTGAAGAAAATTATAAAAAGATTCAGTAAGGTGGCTTAATAGAAAATCAATATACAATTTTCAAAGGCTTTCATGCATTTAAACAACTTGTTAGAAGATGTAACCCAAGAAAAGACTTTTTTATACTTATAGTAAGGGCCAAAAAAAAGGTAAAGTAACTGAGACTAAACCTAAGACGTGTTCCACTATGTGTGCTGAGTCTTGTCCAACTCTGCGACCCCATGGACTGTAGCCCACCAGGCTCCCCTGTCCATGGAATTTTCCAGGCAAGAGTACTGGCATGGGTTGCCAAAACATTCCAGATCTATATGAAAAAAGCTTTTTAAATTGATCCTGAAAGATACAAAAGCAGACTTAAACAAATGCAGAGGTACACCATATTCTTGAATAAAAGGAGTGAATTTCATAAAGATGTCAAATCTCCCTAAATTAAATGTCCCTGTGTATAATACTACCAAGATAATTTTGTAACCAGTAACTACATGTATGCATAAGAACAAATTCCAAGTGGATCAAAGATTAAATACTAAAAGTAACAGAAATTTGGAAGGCAAAATTCTTTATTGCAAAAATCAACATAAAGTTCAAAGACAAGTGGGAAAAAATACATGCATCATATCACACAGAAGTGATTTTCTAGAAACTGAGACGTAAAAGAACAAGCCAATAGAAAAATGGGCAAGGAAATGGACACTGAATAGAAATAAAGCAGATTGCAAATGCATTTTTTGACTCAATTTCAGTTCTGGAAAATTATATACTTGCAACAGCATAAAAAGATATACAGGCAACAAGATTAACCATTACATCTTTGGTTGAAATAAAAGACTGGCAACAACCTGAATGTTCATCTATGAGGGGTTAATTATATAAATCACATGTACCTGCATGTTGTATTCAGTTTATCAGCCGCTATGTGACAAAGACCTCAAAATATAGAAGTTAGAACAACAATGTCTTCTTTCAGCCCCATGGGTTGATTGGGCTCAGCTGGGAAATCTCACTTAGGAATTCTCATGGAGAACAGCTGGTAGGTGAGCTGGAATCATGAGTTCTCCAGTTTTCCCTGCCCTGTCTGAGGTGTGAGCCAGCATGGCTGAAATAGCCGGGGACCAGCCGAGCATCTCTGTTCAAGGTCCCTCCACGTGGCTAGCTGGGGCTGCCTCACAGCATGCAGGTTTCAGGGGCCTCAGACTTCTCCCCGGGGACTCCTGACTCACGTGACGGGAGGCAAGAACAGCTTCTTCACTCCTGACCTACAAACGGCCTCCCTTGCACTGTATTCTGTTGGCCAAAGGAGTCACTAAGGCCACCACATATTCAAGAATTCACCTCTCGATGAGACAATTGGGGGCCATCTTTAACGTGCCACATGAGGAAATCATGCATGCCTGCTGTCATTTCAGTTGAGTCCGACTCTCTGTGACCGCAGGACTGTAGCCCCCGGGCTCCTTCGTCCATGGAATTCTGCAGGCAAGAATACTGGAGTGGGCAGCCATGCCCTCCTCCGGGGGATCTTCCAGACCCAGGGATCAAACCCGCAACTTCTGCATCTCCTGTATTGCAAATGAATTCTTTACTCACTGAGCCACCTAGGAAAGCACATGCAGTTATAAATCCTCTATATACCAACATGAAAAAACTCTGGGTTTTGTTGAGTGAAAAAAGCTAAGTGGAGAACAGTGTAAATAGTATCCTTTTAGTAACACAGGAAGTGATGGGGAATGCAAATGCCTCTGTTTACTTCTGTTTTCTTAAAATCAATAAAATAATGAGAACAATGGATGCACAGGGGTGGAGATAGAAGAGAGACCTCGTAATATACGCCCTCTATATTATTTCGACTTTTGAAGTGAATTGACAAATAAAATACTTGGATCTGAAACCCAAAGCTGCTCAACCTTGCTCCTTACAGCGCTGGAGCTACATGGGAAAGTAACATCGGTCCTATTTGTTTTCTAATCCTAGATATTTTCAAGGAATCTTCTCTTATAGTTACCTCCACAATAATTAAAATCAACTCAGAAAATAGTGCATCAGTTATGGCTAGTTACAGCTGGTAATATTGCCTACAAACTGTTATACTTGCAGTGGCCTGAGGTTATGGCCATTGTCCTTCATTGTCAACCCCAAACTATCCTTTAAAGTGCAATTTAAAATGTTAACATTGTCAAAGTGGAAGATAGCTATTGGTGTGCTGGCTCATGAAAGCCATTCGTTAAATATTCAGTTTCACAAGCCATTTGTTAAAAACAATTGGTAGCTTAACATCAACATGATGGCTGATTCCAGTATATAAAGAAATGAATTTCAGGTTGCATTGAGTGTTATGAATTAAAAACACAGGGAAGCGTATCGGAGAGGGAACTGTGGAGGGAGTGCTCACTTATACCTGGAAATTGGGCAACGTGGCACATGAAAATAACAGTCTTCATCAGTGAGACAAGATTTTCACTTTTCTCCTGTTTTTGTAAGAAACCATACAGACAGGGGCTGGACAACGATTTTTTTTGAAAAAGTTAACTTTATGGGATAGTTAATGTGCATGGCCCTGTGTGCTTGGCTAGCTTTATCTTGCTAATGATCATAACTTTTTGATGTAGGCAGTGTGATGGTTGCCGTTCTTCAGAGAGAAAACTGAGAGTCCAGAGGTGGGAGGTGACAAATGAGCAGCAGAACCAGGATCCAAATCTGGCGGCCTGGCTCCATTCCCCCTCACTTCACTATCTCACCAAAAGCCCATTACATTATAATTTGGAAAACTCAAACACACAAAGGAGAAAAATCAAGTCACCCCTAATTCTTGTTCCTAACGATGACCACTATTAACATTTTATCTAAATCAGAGGCTTCCAACCATTTCTCCACCCCGGTCCATCTGAGAACTGGGACACTTCCATGAGTAACCGTGGCTCAGTTCAAATAGATTTTCTCCAGGGTATGAAGACTGAAATCTGAAAAATCCACATGTGGTTTTTATGTGGTCTGCCCCATCTCATTTTATTTCTTTCAATAAAGGGCGTGGTTTTTCAAAGTTCACATTGCCCACGATCACATGTGAAGTTTGATATGTTTTTATTAGGATGGTTAATGGAAAGCTTTCCTGCACTGTTGCAGGCAAGTACTGATTTATCGGTACTTTCATTGGCCAGCAATTTGCTTTACTTCTCTTAAGATGCTAAGGTGGGGACTTCCCTGGTAGTCTGGTGGCTAAGACTCCACGCTCCCAAAGCAGGGAGCCTGAGTTCAATCCCTGGTCCGGAAACTAGATCCCACATGCTGCAAATAAGACCCAGTGCAGCCAAAACGATGCTGTAATAGAGTATGCACGTACATACAGAGTCACGATACATACGTTACCTGAGAGTTTGCTTAATATATAAATACACACATTTTTTGGAAGAGCTGGGTCGAAACCAATTCTGATTTTGCCAATCACAATCACTTTGAAATAGTCACAATCACAAGATTGTAATATTTTCAAATGTGTTAAAGAGAAGGGAAGGTAAAACCAATTCCTTTTTAATCAGAGGGTTTTAAATCGTTTTCTGTCGTCAGTTGATGGCCACAAATTTTGAATGGCTTTCTAAATGTGTTTTGATATTTGGGAAGCTAAACTGACTAATGATTTTATGCATGTGTATAAATTTCTGATGCTCATTTAATCACAGGCAAATTCATAGACTGTTCAGGTTCAATTAATTATCCCTGGAAATTTGGGCATCTTGACCTTTCAAAATGGCACCTGTTAAACCTGAGAAAGTGTTAGAGGCTTCTCTGTAAACTGATAGTTCTTTTGGTCAAATGCTTAATTTTAAAAAACTTCTTGATGTGTGAAGAACTTATAATGACAGTTTTCTTTGTGGAAAGATATACTATTAATTAATCACAGACATTAACCAGTTGAATTACATTAGTTATGACAATATATTTTGAGGCAACCTCTTGATTTACTTCTTGATTTAAAATTTTTGAAGTTCCTGATTTTAATTGGTTTTCCCATTTTCTTTGCTCTGATTTTTTTCCCTTTTAGTTTGTTAGCTGTGATGGGGGTGGTTCAGTCTGGCCAGTTCCACCCACAAGATGATATTCTCCTTGCTTTGTTGAGCTTCTGAGAGGTCCATTTCTTGAATAATTTGTGCCTTTGGTCTCCTTTTTGCTTGTCAGTCGTGTGTTCAACCCTTTTAAATTCAGGCCTTTATTGAAGAAGATACTTTAATGATGTTTTTCATTCCTGCAATGCAAGTTTATAAGAGTATTTCCAAACAAATGTGTTCAATAGAGATGAAGAAAGTCAAACTAGCTTTTTTGTAAGCAGAAATTTTTTCCTGACAAAGCTAATGCTCTAAATGATTTCGGATCTCCTTAAAAGTTTTTCTACCCTTGAATAAGATAAAACAAGTCACGATTGGACTGGTGTTTATTAGTCGCTGGCAAACTAGTGGACGTTTCTGGACACGCCCTGCTTTGTTTGATTGATATATTCTTTCTATCATGGGGCCTCATTGGCCTTTGTTGATCTGAGAAAGCATTAGAGATTCCCACATAAACTTATTTTATTTATTTTATCCTATGCTTAGTTTACAAAATGCCTCTTATAGAAGATAAAATGTCCTTCGTTTTTCTCAGTTCCAGTTGGCATCAGCCTAGCCTAGTCCAAGTTCATGATGTAGTGGGGGAACTCACAGGCTATGAAGTCCAGAGCCTCAGACCAAAGCCTGCTCTGAGTTTTTTCCTCCAGGACACTGAAGAGCGGCCAGGATTTGGGGACACCTGACTTTCTGGTGATATGGTTCATTCCAATCCGGTCTGGGACACATTGAGCAGTAAATCTTACTGCATGTTTCAGGCTCCAAACTAACCATTTGTTTAAACAGCTGGATATTTCAGGGGGGAAATTCAACTTTTCTTTTTTTAGGTTTCTCCTGTGTGTGTATGTGTGTGTCACTCTGTCACGTCCAACTCTTGCAACCCCATGGACTGTAGTCTGCCAGGCTCCTCTGTCCCTAGATTCTCCAAGAAAGAATACTGGAGTGAGTCACTCCAACTCTATGCATGTGACTTAGGTGCTTTCTAAGGGTGCACGAGCTGTTGTGTGTCTGATGTGTTCAGTTCAGTCGCGCAGTCGTGTCCGACTCTTTGCGACCCCATGAATCGCAGCACGCCAGGCCTCCCTGTCCATCACCAACTCCAGGTACAAACCACTGGCCAAGATCTAGGACCAGAGTCGGGCAGGGCCAGACCTGAAGCCCAGTTCTTAACTCTGTGCCCATTTCCCCATCTGTAAAATATGGGTAATCGTGGGCCTACCTCACACACACAGGATCGTACTGGTGCCCAGCAAGTAACAATTACTGGCCCAGTAGCCACCACGATGATACTACCACCATAGTTTCCTGCATAAGTGCCTGTGTTTAACGCTGCCCATGGACCGGAAGCTGCTCCATCAGGTAGACACCAGGCCACGACCAGCCCCTCTTCTCCTTAAGCCCACTACAGCCCTCTGTACACGGGAAGCCAAACAAGAGAAAATACTGCAAGGCTTTGCACTTGGAAGCTGGAAAACAGATGTGCAGAGCAGCTCCTCTGTTTCAATTGCACATGTGACGGGTGGGCTGATGGCGCCTTTACAAGGATGAGTTAAGTGGTTCATTGACATATCATTATCACATTTTGAAGTTAAACCGCCACGGGATCCATGAACTCTCATCACACAGTTAATTATTCCTGGATTTCTCTGCGCTCTTGAAACATACTCTGTTTATTTAACCATCCCCTGGGAGCGCGGGCCGCCTTTGTCCCCATGACACAGCCAGTGGTGTAAAACCCCTGCATCTGTCAGATTTCTGTGTGTGCAGCATAATTGCCTGATTTCCATTTGAAAGTACAGCCCTGACGTTACTACCGCATAGACCCACCAGTGATCACAGTGATGTCCCGACACCTACAAGGGGACAGGGGCGCGGGGTGGGGGTGGGGCCTGATGCCATAACAAATGCGCACCAGATGAATGCTCGCCTTCAGTGGACCA
>SJXQ01007228.1:85800-165333 GCA_006408695.1 Aepyceros melampus | reverse complement strand
TGAAGTGTGCCTTGGGAACAACAACAACAAAAGAAAAGACTGAAGAAAAAGAAACCAGCAGATTAGCATCAGCGTGAGTCTGGTGGAGCCAGATGGCTCTCTGTGGAAACGGATCTTTCCCGCCTTCTTCCAGTAACCCTGACCAGCAGACAGCAAGCGTGCTAAGAGGAGAGAAAAATGATCTCACGCCTCAGCCAGGCACACGATTCGCCTTCTTTCTCTCACACAGAACTCAAGCTGAAGGAAAGTTGGAAAAGAAGAAGGGATGAAAAAAGAGAGGGCAGGGGGTGCGGTGGTGGTGGTTGGGTTGCACTGAAGAATAAGCTGGTCAGAGCCCAGAGGAGGGTGAGGTGCAAGCTCCCTGGCCAGGCCGGGGCTTCAGAAAGGCAGGCTCAGATGTCCCCAGAGGGGACAGCCACGCCGAGGCATGGGAGGCAGGAGAGACCCCTGGCATGTTGTTAGCCCCTCCGCACACATCCACCAACTTGTCCACAGGGGCGTGATGTGTAAGAGGCTGGAGGTGGGTTTAAAAACAGTGGGATTAAGCTGTGTGCTCCCTTGGGAAGGACAGTGGGTGGTGTTTTCAAATTTTTGCAAAGTCACTTCAGTCGTATCCGACTCTGCGACTCTCTGACTGTAGCCCACTGGCCAGCCTCCTCTGTCCATGGCATGAAGGCCAGATTGGGTTGCCATGCCCTCATATCCACCTCTCTCTGAGGGCTGGAGGCCAGACTTTGTAATAGTCCTTGACCTGCCGGACAAGGTCGAGGAGAGCTGGGTCAGAGATCTGGGATTCCGGTCCATGGCATCCTGGGAAAGGGGCTGGAAAACCAGACAGGGTTACTGGGGAAAAGGAACCTTTCACAGGTTGTGGGTGTGGGAGGGAGGCCTCCAGAGTCACTCCATCTCCCTTGCTGAACGGAGCATTCGCTGCTCATAAACAGAAGTCTGTTACCTCCAGTGACAACCAGACCTCGGACTGCTGGCCACGAGGCAGGCCACCAACTGTTGGTGCCCACACACAGCCCTGGCAGGGGCCAGTGGGTGCAGGTGTCCCGCCAGCTAATGTGCCCTCTGAGCAAGTGTGCACACACCCCCAGCCTGGCACCGAGGGCTCCAACCCAGAAAGAATGCTCCCCTGGGAGCGGCAGGGGCTTGCAGTCAGCCTGGCGAGGTTTCCTGGGCACCCAAAGTTTGTCTCCACCAGTGTTCATTCCGAAGAATAAATAGTGGGCTTCAGGAGAGGCCAAATGCAGGCTGTAGTCATTCAGTTACAGCTGGAGAAGATTACCTTGATCATAATAAACATGGAAGAAAATCCGCCCCGTTTTCAGCCAGGGCTGGGACACCTGCTTCGCCATTTCTGGCAGCCTTCGGTGGAGCTGAGCATTAAACTGGCATAGTCTGGGCCAAGGAGGCAAAGCGAGCTGCCAGCTGGGAGCTGGGGCCGCAGGCTCCAGCTTTTCTCCTTCCAAAAACAAAACAAAAAACCACTACTCAACCGGGCAACCGTTTTGCCCTTCATCTCTCGGGCAGTGCTACCACCTAACCGTGTTCCTAGTTCTAGGCGGGTTTCTCTCCCTCACAACTGGGCTGAAGGATTTTGAAAAGAAAGCACACAGGGAAAGTCACAGGAATCACAAGGTGGATCAGCTTTCTTGGCCCCACTTGAGCAAGAAGACCACTCAACAGGAGGAACATTTTAAAAATAACATTTACAGAGGGATAACTAAATGTCAGTAACTTTAAGTGCTTTGTGGATATGTCATTAATCTTCATGACACCCCTACAATGCAGGTCCTCTGATTACTCCCATTTTACAGATGGAAACTTCAGGCACAGAGATGTTAAGCAACTTTCCCCCAACACATGCAGCTGCCAAATGGTAGAGCAAGGATTCAAACTGGGCTCTACCTGGCTTCAGGGTCCACCTCCCGGCTATTCTGCCTTTTTGACCTTACAGTAACACTGGAATGTGTTCCACTCAGCCAGTGCAAGCACTGTGGGCTACTGAGTCTCCTGGAGTTGACTTTCCCATCTGTTAATCAGGGACTGGAAACCCTGGCTTATTATGGGGTTGTTGCCAAGAGCAGAAGTAATGAGTCACATATATGCAAGGCCAGTGCCTAGCATTTGATTGAAGGTCTGTACATGTGAGTAGTTACTATTGTGAATATCAAGGGCAGCTTTGTGCTCTTGCTGTTCACTGTGAGCTCGGTGGAGCAGCTGCCACTAACCCCATTTTACAGGTGGTGAAATTGAGGTACCAAGACATCCAGCAGCAGAGTCTGGACAAGAACCCACATCTCTCAAAGCTGCACTCAGTCTAATCCTGACTCGCTGTGAACTACAGGCCGCAGCCCCTATTTCTAGAAACAAGACACCGCTGTCATCTAGAATGACAGCAGAGCAAGGAATTCAGCTCTTGTCACCTTCTCTTCCCCTCCTGCTCCTGGGATTGGCGGCCACAGAAGTCAAGTCTGCCCTCCCAGAAGACAGTTAATGCCTCTGGGGACAAGTAAGGTTCTGGCAAGAATGAATCGCAAAATTCTGGGTGCCCTTCATGTCGGTTAAAAAAAAACTTGTCTTTTCACCAAAACCAAGTGCAGATTGCAGAGACCCCTGGACCACTTCTCAGCCTCCCGCACCCCAGGCCTCCGAGAGCATGTCCAGCACTACCACCACCCAGGTGTCCCCACGCCGCAGCGAGAAGCAGCAGAGGAAACGAGTCTGAAGAGGGACAAGGGACCTGGTGGGCCGGCCGCACTCTGCCTTATTTCCCCATCTTTCCTGACTCTGCCCTTCCGGTGATTTTCACATTTTCTCCTCCTCCCTTTTACGTTCAGAAAAACCTCTGGGGAAGGCAGCTTTTATTCCATGGCTTCATATAATTCCCAGGGCTGGGAATGAAAGTGATTTCCTTTCACAACCCCTGGCTGAGTGCCTTTCACATCCCGGCTGTGTTGTGGGGTGATTTATCAACGGCAGGGGCCAGGGCTCCTTCCCCATCCTCCCCGCTCCCGCCATCACTTAGAACAAGACTGTGCCCATGACCGGCTCCGAGGCCAGGGCGTCCTCTCGAGTCGGCCCCGAGGCCAGGACTCAGTGGAAGCACCGTGATGAGAGCCGTTCGTTCTCCTCTGAGAGAACACAGCCTGAAGTCTCCAAGTGTCAGGGCTGGCTTTGAACCGAGACTGTGAAAGCATATTTCTCCAAACTTGTCAGGATCGTGTTTCATTTCTTGACCTTTATTCTCCGAGGGACAATGAGAAAGAGATGCAGTTTAAGAAGTCTTGGGCTGAGAGATGAAGTTCCTTTTCTTTGTCACCATTAAACCGAGCAGGGGAAAAATGAAGCGGAGGGGTTCATGTTTCGCTATCACAACAAAGCGCAGAGGCCAGACGGCAGCGGCCCACTGGGAAGGCCGCGTGTCTCTGTCTGAGCTGAAGGCCGCGCTCTGGCTGCTGCCTCCCCGGGTTCCCGTCCCTCCACTGGACTCCCTTTGGGTGTTGACCAGTCAGAAGCTGAAACGAGACAGAGCGGTGAGCTGAACAGTTGGCCCCAGACGGATCCCCGGTCAGGGGAGTTCTGTCTGCGCCCGGCCCTGGGGTACAGTGTGGGCACCGTGGGCTTACCATACCACCTCCTGAGGCCGAGAACATCTTCCCAGTGAGGCCAGACACGTCCATTCAGACCTCACCTTGTTGCTCAATTACTGCTCTAACCTGTATCACTTTGTTGGCCACTTAGCAAATCCTGACTCATGCACAGCTCTCATAAGAGCCCCAAGCCTCCAGACCTGCTGCCCCATGACTGTCTACACGAGGCCTGAGCATCACCACGCCCAGGGCTCAGAGCCACGGCTACCACTGCTCATCACTACCCTCTCCGGGCCTCGTTCGTCCTCATCTGAAAAGTAGGGAAATGCTGAAGCTGAAGCTCCAATACTTTGGCCACCTGATGCAAAGAGCCGACTCACTGGAAAAGACTCTGATGCTGGGAAAGATTTGAGGGCAGGAAAAGAAGGGGACAAGAGGATGAGATGGTTGGACAGCATCACCAACTCGATGGACATGAGTTTGAGCAAACTATGGGAGACAGTGAAGGACGGGGAAGCCTGGTGTGCTGCAGGCCAAGGGGTCGCAAACAAACACAAGTGTGCAACTGAACAACAGCAGCAGTTATACCCTCCTCCCAGAGTCGTCATGGGGATTCAAGCAGATGCCTTCTATGAAGTGAGTACACCATGCCCCACACAGAGCACAAACTCAAAGATGCCAATTCTTATTTTGAAGTGTGGGAAGCCCATGGAGGAGGTACTGGGAGAGAACCTGGGACTCAGCCTCAGCAAGGAGGGGAAGGGAGCGGGACTCAGAAGAAATGGAGACCAGCAGGCTGGGTGGAGACGCATCTCCTGCTTGCCCTGCAATTTCATTGGGAAACATCCACATGGAAGATTTTAAAGTTGTCCATCATTTCCATTTCTCTCTCTCTCTCTTTTCACACTCATCATTGTTCCAGAGACATTCAAGTTCAGAGGGGCTCCTATATTTGATTTGAGGCTCTAATAGTCTAGAAATCAGGAAATGCAGGCAGGGCTTCTGTCTCCAGCCTTTTATCCTCAGATGAATGAATGACTTCCTCCACCATTGGGGGCTGTCAGTGTCTCCCTTCCTCCCCAGCCTGGATCAGTTATTACCTCTGTTACTAGATTCTAAAAGTGTGGGCAATTTTCAGCACAGAGAAATCAGACGGCAAGTTCCATTTGCTAATGGACCGGTCATTAATGTAAGTGATGACACACACGTGGAAAAATGTGGGTGACTGGACCTGTCCCCAGGCTCGCTCAGGCTCCGGATAAGGTGAGAACTTGGCAGATCTAGAACCATGTCACCGGGGCAACTCTGAGTGATGATTCATATGGAGTATTTAATTCCTGCAGAAGCCGGGACTAACTGATAAGGTCTATAAGCCCCTCAAACTCAGCATTTGTATAAGGTATGGCTTGAGACCAGAGCTGGCTAAGTGACGATGTCATAAACTACAGGTTCATTTTAGCATTGTGGTACAGCCCACTCCACACTCCATCCCCCCACCACACACACACACATGCAAAAGACTGACTCCTGCTCAGCAGGATTTTATGGTCTTTGGAAATAAATTATTCCAATATGGAGTGGGAATTTTGCTTTGTTTTTGCTAATTCTCTGCTAGTTTTATTATTCCACATAGCCTTTATCCCTTTCACTTTGAATTACAGAAGCTGACTGCAGTATTATTTTTCTTTGACATGTAAGCCCAAGTATGATTTTAAAAGGAATTGAATTTTTCAAAAAGGGAAACATTCAGGATAAATGTTAAGGACAGTGTATTTGAAAAAGCTGAGTTCAGTTTTGTTTGGGCATCATCGCAAATAAAGGAAAAAAGGAACTGATTACAGACAGAAATTGTAGTGTGTTTTGTTTTGTTTTGTTTTTCCTAGTAAGTGTAGCACAGCCTCCAGGTTGCCCATCAGCACCAGGAAAGGCTGAACCCTCCCCGTCTAGCTTCTCCGTGTGCCTTCCCTGTAATGGGATCCTAGACCATACATCATCTCCTACTCAATCCATGGATATGTTACGAGAACCGGCGAGAGTACATCTCCACAAAACAGTACTGTGATCACAGAATGTATTCTGTGTCTTTGTAATTATACCCAAAGTAGCGGTTACCCTGATAAAAACTGAACAAGAAGGAGCTGGAGTTAGTTTTGTTTTTTTTTTTAAAAAAAAGAGGGAATACAGAAAAGAAAAACTCTTTCCCTATCAGCAGTCAGGCTCCGTGTCTAAGGTGCTCCAGCATCGAGATGGCACCAAGACTTCTTTTGTAAACAAGATGAATAATCTATTTTATGACTTAACCTCTCACAGATAATCTTGGAAGTAAACTCAACACTAGGAAATAACATTTACAGACCTCTTAATCTTCCCTTTGTGCAACACCTAATTTCTCTTATCAAAAAAAAAAAATGTACAACTTAGCTTTTCACTTCTAATTTCCTTTTCTTGCATCCGCAGCAGTTTTCTCTCATTGTACTTGGACGTGTGTCATTTTCTCACTTATGTCTTAACTGTGGTCCTCCTCCTCTTCCATTTCCACTGCCATTTCCCTGCCTATGAAACCTGTTTTCCCCTCTTCCTTTCTCTCCTTGAGGAAAAGTTCCTTGATCATTAGACCAAGATGACAAACTAGGACTGTGTTGGGGAAAGAGCTGAGACTGCCTATTGAAAACTAAACAGGCCCAGTTTGAATGATGCTGCCTGACAATGTCAAATAATTGGTCAGCACAGAATTGCAAGACGCTCTTGGAATCTCTACACATATGTATTTGACATTTTACCCAAATCCAATCCCACAGCCCGGATGGTGGAAGAATTTCCTTGTTTGAGATAAATTCTCACCCATCATCCTTTGTTCCCATGAGGCCATTGCTCATAGCCCTCGAGGACTGCCTTGTAGGACCCTCATGTTGCTACAGTCGAATGCTCATTATTGTGAGCAGCTAGGAAATGCAGCATCCTGATTAATTTCGTGTTCTGACTAATTGAGAATTACAATGTACATCTTCTAATCTAAATACCAAACCTAAATGAACTAGGTGAGTCCTTGGAAAACTCAGAGGCAACTTCAGGACTCACGGAATATCAAGGTCATCACAAAAATGGTGCAGATCGGCAGAAGGACAAAATAATTGGGGTTTCCATTGGATATAAAGTAAATGTAGCTTTGGTGTGTAGCATCAGGGAGCGAAAATAAGTGCACCATTTCAAGCACATTATTTTTTATTTATAAACAAAATTCGAAAGTTTTTAAATGTTTAGGTGTTCAAAGGAAAGAAATTCATGGCCTGCCAATTTACAAAACAATCTGTGTCATAATCCCAGGACTATAAGAAGTATATATGTACACACATATACACATACCCTCATGCACTCAAGCGTGGGAAAATAGCCACCAAAATTTTAACAATAGTCTCTCTGGGTGATGGAATTGGAGAAGCTTTTGTTTTCTTCTTTTGTTTTAGCTGCACTTTCTAGTTATAAAAGATAAGTTAAATATTCCTTCCATAATGTAAATCAATAAACAAATAGCCTTAGTTGAGCAAACCAACATGGCCCAATAAGTAATTAAAAGCAGCACAGAAACCCATTTCAATGTAGATTAAGAATGGATTAAGTGGAAAGAGTGGTAGCAGAAGAAACCTTCCTGTTCAGAAAACCACCATCAGACGAACTGTGCTGTCAAACGTGGACTTGGCTGGGGAGGGCGGTGCGGAAGTGATATTGAGGTGGAGTTTGGGGGACTGCCACTGCCTTGGGGAGTATACACGGGATTTGGGTCATCGCCTGGTTGTTTCAGGCAGGGCTCTGCGAGTCATAAAGGATATGACTATCTTGGGGTCACAAGAAGGGATTCTTAACATTTGCAATGAGAACAATTCCTTGTCTGCATTTCTGCATCTGTTTCTAACTTCCTAGACAGAATCAGATATGGGAAACCACATCTTGGTTTCAATCCTGATTCTCCCCCACTGAGGGGAGGGGGTTTGGCTTGAGCCTGAAGTCAGACGCCATCAGGTCTCCCCAGGACCCAGTCCTGGTCCTTCCCAGCACAAGGATGCTTGCTGGCCTTCCTGTCCCACCGGTTCCTCCCACCCTGGCTTTTACTCTCCAGGGTCTCCACGTGTGGGGGCCATGTCATCTCCTCCCCCTTGGTTCCATCAGGGTTAACGTTCCAAGAGACTGACCGCTCTGAGGAAAAGTCAAGCGGACCACACCATAATGTTTGTAGGTGTGAACAGAGAAAGGAGCCACGGGTTCTGGGAATATTTGTGGAGGGAGACACCATTGGTGAGGGAATTTTATCCCGTTCATAAAAAGGGCTTGATGGAGCGTCCACATTTAGGGCAGGTGTTGCCAATCTAGGATCGCCCACCCGCCTGCTTCCTAAGTCTGTCCATGAGCAAAAGAAACCATGCCCTGGAGGAACGACATCTCCAGCTTCCGGAAGCCCCTGCATTCTCCGGGGATCAGAACAGAGGCCCCATCCTTGCTCAGCCCTTTCCTGCCGTCACCTGCACCTTCCCTATGTTGTCATTGTTGTGTTAGTCGCTCAGTTGTGTCAGACTCTCTGCGACCCCATGGACTCTAGCCCGCCAGGCTCCTCTGTCCATGGAATTCTCCAGGCAAGTATACTGGAGTGGGTCACCATTACCTTCTCCAGGGGATCTTTCTACCCCAGGGTTCGAACCTGGGTCTCTTGCATTGCAGGCAGATTGTTTGCCATCTAGCCACCAGGGATGCCTGCACCTCCCCAAGAGGCTCTCAAGTCCTCAGTGTGCCTCAGCCCCTCCTGTACTTGCTGTTGGCCCTGTAACACCTCATGCTGGGCAGTGGTCCTGACCTCCATGGGCTCTGCTACACCCGCTGATCTAAAGCTCCTTGTAATTGGCAGACCAGTCTTCTTGAGTTTTGTGCCAAGACTCACCTATTTGTCAAGTGAAAGGATTCTCAACAATAGAGTCCCTAAGTGATGAAGAATTGGCATCCTTGACCTTTTTATTTTTTAGCACTTTACAGCTTTCAGATGATACATAGCATCTCACATGTTCCTCAAAGCGACCTCAACCTCTTAAAGCAGGCATTCTATCACCTCTGCTCTCCAGATGAGAAAAATGAAGCAAAATGGGTGGCCCAGAGCCACCCAGCTAGTTACTGGGAGCAGACCTGGGAATTCTGATGAGGGCCTAATGCTCTCGCCGCTGTGACAGGGTTCTGAAGCCTGGCAGCTCATCCGACTGCCCTGGGGAGACGGCAGAGAAACCAGGGTGGGATACACCCTGCTCTGGACCTGCAGAGACACTCGGCATGAGGCTCTGCCACCTACATTGTCAACCAGAAGTGACTCTGATGCCCCCCTACAGCCTCCTCACACCCCCAGGTCTGATGCTGCATCCCCGCAACTTTACAGGCTAGCCCTGACCCAGAAAGCCAGCTCACTTACACCTCCCAGGATCTTCCTTCTTTAGAACATCGCTGAGTTAACAGCTCAACGTCTAGAAAGCCCGAGGTTAAAAATAACCATGCCTGTTCATCAGCCCCCAGCAGAAGGGGTCAGGAGAAGGTGACAGCCGTGCTTATGAAGGCCTCAGAAAAGCTGCTGAAAAGCTTGGGAGCCAAGAATAAGGGCCCAGGTCTGTCGGCCTGGCTCCAAAGCAGTTGGACCTCAGTTCATGGGACAGGTCTGGGAAGGACCCTTGTGTTCTCAAGACCCGGTAAAGCCAGGGACAAAGACCCTGACAATTAAGTGACCACAAACCCATCCAAGAATTGCCCATGGAGGGTGGAGGGTTTGTGTATGGTGGAAAGTTCTTCCCGTCGGGAAGGAGCATGTTAAATGTGAGGGCAGAGTCCCCAGCAGGCAGACTACTAAGAGCTCAGTCAGGAGAGAGACCTTCAGCACTCATGTCTCCAGGACAATTAGGAATTGGTGTAAGAAGTCCTCGGAGCTGACTTAACCTGCCCTGAACTTGGCGAGCGGACACCCTCAGCCCATGATTTATGGGGGAGCCCGGGCTCCCTGCCTGAGCGCCGTATACGGGTCAGCCTGGAACCCATTATAATAATCGTCGGGAGAATCAGCTTGGAGACAAGTTGAAGCAAGCTGAAATTTGAAAAAAAAAAAAAAACACATTAACAGGGGTCTGAAGGGATGCCAGAAGAGCCTGCCAGCAGGGGCAGCTGGAAGGCCAATTTTTCAGTCAATACTGAAAGGTGGTTGCTTAAATCTGAGCAAACACACAAGATTTTCTCTCCAGCTCAATACTCCCGTTTAATTGCTCTGCGGAGTCTCTCCACTGACGCATCTAACACCCAAATACCGAGTGGGGAGGGAGAGAAAAGCGTGTCATTGACGTGCAAATGAGGAAATGAGGTCCTGGGTGCAGCCTGGGTCCTGCACTGACTCTCCCACCCCCCCAACCCCAGAGGGTCACCAAGGCCCCCTCTGTAGAGATGGCTGGGGGTGAGCGGGCGTCATCTCTCAGCTGGCCTCAGGACTCCAGGGGGGCAGCTCTTCACCCCTGCCACTCCGGGGGAGGCTGACCAGGCCCTGAGAGGGTCTTCAGGAGCCAGGGTTTTCACAGGTGAGAGAGGGGCAGGGCCCTCGGAGCCCAGAGCAAGGGAAATGTGAGCCACCGGAGAGCGTTCCCGCATTTGACACCCAGGGGACAACCTGGAGAGAATGAGGGCAGACGTGATCGTGATCGGTGAGGAGAGCCTCGACTGGGGTCCTGAGATTGGGGAACACAGGGGTCTCTGAGGGAGGAGGCCCAACAGCCTGACCTCCAGAGAGAGTCCCGACAGGCGGGTGGCTCCTGATAGGAGCTCTTAGCATGATGATGCCCACAGAGGAGCCCGGGGCTAGGTCTTTGTTTCTCTGAGCCTCTGGCTCACACAGCACCGTTTCCTATTCACCCACAGCGTGGGGGCTGTTCCTTGTCCACACTTCCGCTATTCACACCCAACAATCAGAAATCCATTCACATGGGACCCAGAGGATCAGACAGAAAACATGGCCGTCGTGAAGCCAAGAGGTCCAAGCACAGCTGCCTACACTTGGGGGCCTTGACTGCATGCGTTCCCACCCACAGGAGGGCGCCCATGGCCTGCCCCAGACAGACAGCGTCACCCACTCGCTGGCTGTAGGACCTTTGATAAATCACATAACCATTCTGAAATTCTAGCTTCCCACCTCTAAGGGGATTAGCCATGTGACTGACGTATAACGTGACTTGTATGGAGGGCACCATGTCCGAGAAACCTCATTTTGTGGGTTCATGGGGACTAATAAGCTTTTCTGAGTATTAGAGGTTCTTTGGAGGAGGGCAGCAAGGGCCCTTTCAGAATGAGGGGGCCCCTACTTGGGACAGTTGGGATGGGGAGGCACATAGGGTGGGAAGCATAGAGAAAAACTTGCTCAAAACACAGAGAACAACCATCAGAAGCATCCCGCCCAGGGGCCCCTCTCTGGCCCTTTCCCCTCCCGGGAGCCGGGCCTCTGGCCCAGTGCAATCTGGGGGTCTCTGCAGCCACCTGGGGTACTCACCGTGGGCTGTGTCACTCTTGTGCAGCTGCCAGCTGTCCGCATCCCTCATGACAGCCAGAGTCTTGCCATCCCGACTTCCCTGATCACTTGCTTCTGCAAAAAAGGCATGACGGGAAAGGCTGTGAGTACGGGTCAAGGTGGGACCTTTCTTTGAGCCCCTGGGGACCCCTAACCACACACAGGACACGGAGGGTGCCCAGACCCCTCCCCCACTGCACACTGGAGACGCCTCCATCCAACCCTATCTGGCCATGAGGGGGAACCTCCCACAGCCCCTGGAGGTTCAGGGGTCACATTCTCGAGTCCCCCCAGACCCCGAGCAGCATCAGCATGGGGTCTTTCCTGAGGGATCCCAGTCTTCCTGTTTCTGGTGGGGATAGGAGGGGCAGACACCCCAGAGCCTGACAACCAAGGCTCAGCGTCAGAAATCCTAGGCTGATGGGGGAAAGGAGAGGGAGATACAGAGAAGCGTGAAAATGAAAAGATGTGGCGATCCCCCTGCTTCTGGCTTCCACACACAGGGCTGTGTTTCTCTGCACAGAGATTCCTAACCAGGGCTTTGGCTGGGGCTGGCATTCACCTAGAAGAAGGGTGACTTTCCTCTATTATAAGCCATGTCTGGGGACTACTGTGCCCAAAGACTGCCTTTTCCCATTTTACACACACACCCTGTTTGGGGTCTGGGAGGGACTGTCCGCTTCCCTCTTTCACATCCTCTCTTCCTCCTCTCTTCTGGGTCCATCGTGAGATCTGCAACCGAGACCTTTTACTCATTCCTGTTTTGTTTCCAGCTCAGAACTGAAAGTGGGTTGGATTCTACTGGCCCAGACCAGGTAGAGAATCCTGTTTCTCAAATTTCCAGCTCAAGCACCCCCACCGGGAGAAAATGGGAAGAAGTTGTCCATGGTTTGAGCCAGGTACACCTAGTCAATTGATCACATACAGCCCTCCATCCTTCGGGGAGGACGTGCTGGTGAGTGAGGCACCCAAAGCCTAGAAATGCAGAAACTCTAGTTAGGGTACCTCCTGGTCTTTATTAACCAAAACTCTTTCTACTTTTTCATTTAGATCTTTCTGTTTCAAGTGTCTCCAGCAATAAAATGTGGCCAAAATTAATCACAGCTCCCAGGCACACTAAGGTGAACTGGTATTAGAAAAACAGCACCACCAAAGCCATTGAAACAGTTCTCAAATTCCCATCTCTCCATTGGTATAACCCCACTTTTAAAAGTAGGAACTGTGATTCATGCGTCCCCAAGTGAAGTGACCTCCCGCATAAATGAGCTACATAAATGGGGAACCTGTGGATTTAGAGATTTTTCTCTGTAGGCCCCAGGAGCAACTAAAGATTAGTTCCAATCAGAATGAATGCATTTCCTTCACGAGTTTGCTTCAAACGTTCAGGAAGCTTTGCCTATTGGATTAGTTTTAACCTAAACTCATCCTCTTGCCATTCCTGGAACCCAGTGAATCACAGATTTTATATTTCTTCCCAGTTTTGGAAGCCAGCAGACAATGGGGAAGGTGGAACCTTCCAGTGTGTGAAGAGGAAGCCTGTCTGGAGCCTCCCTGGAGGCTGAGGAGCAGATGGAGGCTCTGAAATCCTCCCCCAGCTGCAGGAGAGGCTTTCTTAGACAAAGAGCCTTAAAAATGAACGCATGCAGGACTCTTGAGGCTGGGTGCGTCAGCAAGAGAGGACTCAGGCACAATGGTCCCATGACTCAGCAGGGGCCGTGATTGAGTAGGTCATAGCTGGGGGTGGGCGGGATGGTGCCCAGGCTGGCCTTCAAATACGTTTGTTGCTGTTGTTCAGTTGCTAAGTCGTGTGACTCTTTGTGACCCCATAGACTGTAGCCTGCCAGGCTCCTCTGTCCATGGGACTCACCAGGCAAGAACACTGGGGTGGGCTGCCATTTCCTTCTTCAGGGGATCTTTCTGACCCAGGGAGCGAACCTGCATTCCTGCATCGGCAGGCGAGTTCCTTACCACTGAGCCCCCAGGGAAGCCCGCTAAACAGAGCCAAAGTTGTCAGTGGGAAAAACATCCAATAGGAGTATTGATGAGGCTTCTCTTTCTTGCTTACCCTCGGAGTCAAGCCGAGCCTGAGGTTTCCCCATGATCTCATCCTCTGAGGCCTTCAGGTTTCGGATCAGAAAGTAGGTGGTCATCTTCCCTTTCCCTTTCACTTCGATTTCACCCTGCTCGGTTATTTCAAACCCTTGATTCTCCAAGCCTCTGCACAGAGAAGAGAAAAAAAAAAAAAAGCCCCAGGTCGCAGAGCTGTGACTCGAGAGTGGGCTGCAGCAGGCGGGATGATGTGCGAGGAGAAGTCTGAGACCCACGTGAACAGGGAGGGGCCCGTGCAAAGGGACAGGGCTGCAGAGTGACTAGGAAACTGCACGTGTTTATGTATTTACTGGCTGTGGAGAGATGCCGAGGACACACCACAGACCAGTGCAGACTGACATCGCGTCCAGTTCACAGTCAGCTGCCTCAGCCAGGGCTCAGCACTCATCAGCCTTCCCTTGTCCTTGGCTTTGGCTGGTTTCGTGGAGATTTCAGACCTTCACCAGGCTCCTCACATCCCCTCATTAGGCACCTGAGCTCCTCGCCCACATGCTGCTGACTGTGTCTCCTACCGCGTGACTTGTTTAGCTGCTCAGTCATGTCTGACTCTTTGGGACTCTATGGACTGGAGCCCACCAGGCTCCTCTGTCCATGGGGATTCTCCAGGCAAGAATACAGGAGTGAGTTGCCGTGCCCTCCTCCAGGGATCTTCCCAACCCAGGGATCGAACCCGTGTCTCCTGCATTGCAGGCAGATTCTTTACCACTGAGGCACCAGTGAAGTCCACTTTGTGACCTGATCTATCCACAAACTGGAACCCTTAGAGCCGAGACCCTGCGCTTTCTCATCCCATTGACCACACCTGCCCTTTCCCCCAACTTCAGAGGTTGAAGTATCTTGTTGAAGGGCACCCACCCAAGATCCATTCCCACCTCCTCAAGGCCCAGCCCCCAGGCCACCTCTTCTTTTATCTTCAGCTCCCTCTCCATTTGCCTCCTCCCCTAAACCTAACCAGCTTGCTAAGTTCTCTTCCATCCTAAATAGAAGTAAAAATCTTACTTGTTCACCTTCTGCTTTAATGCCATACAAATGCTCGTTCCTTTTATCCTTCAACCCACAATCCAGTGTCTATTCATTCCCTCGCCCCTCATTGACCACAGTTCTGATTATGTTCCCAAACCTCTATTTTTCACTCCTGGCCATGGAATCCATCAGAGAGCCACCAGGGAAGCCCAGTTATAGTTGACATTTTTGTTCATTCTTCCTCCATAAAAATAGCCAGAAGGGTGCTTCTCTTCCTGAATTCTCTGCTTCTCCTGCCTTTTCCATGGCCCCTTCCTCCATCTGCCAGTAAAATGTTAGTTCTTCTCATTGTCCTTCTCATGCGGCATCCCTCTGCAGGTGGGATAACCACCTCTGTGTTATTACTCCAAGTCTGGTTCCCCAACCAACAGCCTGACTCCAAATCTCACCCAGCGAGTTAATGCCACCTCTCTCTAGATACTTCCCAGTTCCTTTTATTCAATACTTCCAAACCTGAGCTCATCATCTCCCTCCTGGACTGGAATCCCTCTCCCTTGTCGCAACTCAGATGATGAGATTCAGGTCCAAGTTGCCCATGATGGAGACCTGGGAGACAGTCAAGGCTCCTCCCTCTTTCTCAGACCCTGTTTCTAGCAATTACCAAATTTAATTGATTTTATCCTCAGATTCCTACCAACGAATGTTCGGTTCAAACCAAACTCCTAACAAGTTTTGTCTTTCCCATCTTGTGATGCTCAAATCTGCCCTTACATGGCCTTGAGTGGTCAGTGTCAAGCAAGACCCTGACCTTGCCATTATGTCCAAGCTCACACTCCTTAGGGGCTCACACTCATCACCGTCGGTGGGAGCCCTGCCCCGCATGGAGGCACACACAGCTCTCCCCACTTTCTGCCTCACAGCTTCCACCCCAGCAGTGCTACATCGTTTATAGTTCTCTGCCCTTATTCTATGTCTGTGCTTGTACTGCTGGATATTCACTCCAGTATCCCAGTTTGGGCTAAACTCTGCTCTGGAATTCCTTGTTCAAGACCCAGCTCAGGAAACTCCCTTCTCCACACAGAATCTCCTTCCTGGGCTGGGCTCCCATGCCCCACAACACACACAATAATTCCCACAGGCGTGGGAATGGATGGTTAAAGCCTGACTC
This sequence comes from Aepyceros melampus, assembly GCA_006408695.1. Taxonomy (NCBI): domain Eukaryota; kingdom Metazoa; phylum Chordata; class Mammalia; order Artiodactyla; family Bovidae; genus Aepyceros; species Aepyceros melampus. Next base: position 149,930 of record SJXQ01007228.1, on the reverse strand, counting down.
CCTGGGTTATATCCAGCCATTTTCCTTCCTAGCCACCTTGTGACCTGAAGCGAGTGAATTACCTCTTTGTGCCTGATTTCTTTTTCTCATCTGTAGATGAGAACGAGAATAGTATATCTTCATAGGGCTGTTGCAACAGTAAATGTACTAACATATGTTGACGAGGGCTTCCCTTGTAGTTCAGCCGGTAAAGATGTCTGCGGTGCAGGAGGCCCGGGTTCGATCCCTGGGTCGGGAAGATCCCCTGGAGAAGAAAATGGCAACCCACTCCAGAATCCTTGCCTGGAAAATCTCATGGGCTGCAGTCCATGGGGTCACAAAGAGTCAGGCACGACTGAGCGACTAACACTTACTTATGTTGATGAACTTAGAGACTGTGGCCTCTAACAAGTTCTCAGCAAACTGTAAGTATTGTTTCATGCATATCGTGACCACTGAACTTCTCACACTTTAAAAATAATTATCTGTGAATATTTCTTTCTTCCTGCACTGCACCAGGGGTCAGCAAACAGTTTTTCTTCATAAAAGACCAGATAGGAAATATTTTCAGCTTTAGGGACACGGTCTCTGTCACAGTGACTCAGCTCTGCTGTGGTAGCATGAATGCAGCTGCGGATAAGATGCAGATAAAGATCCTGGGTGGGTTTCAATAAAACTTTATTTACAAAAACAAGCAACGGCTGGAAGTATACTACCCGCATCTGATAGAGGCATGAATAAGTGGTACCTGTAGGTCGTGGGGCTGAGATGCACTTTGCTGGGAAGCCCGTGACTTTCCATCCGAGAGGCTGTGTTCACAGCGTCACCAAACAAGCAATACCGCGGCATCTTGTCCCCCACGACACCTGCCAAGACTGGGCCCGTGTGGATCCCCACTCTGATCTGCACAGAGAGAACCTGACTGAAAAGGGACCATCAAATACTCTTATTTTTACTCTTAAGTTGAGGTATAATTTACATAAAATAAAAAAAGACTTTAAGGTATTTAGCTCCACCAGTTTGGCAAATACCCCTGAGCCACCAATCAAAATCAAACACAGACTGTCTTCATCACCTTGCAAAATTATCTCGCCCCCTTTCCAGTTAAGTTCCATCTCTCCCTGCAGAGGTCACCACTTTCTTATTTCCTCTCCCCAAGAGGAATTTTCCTGTTCTCCAACTTCATGTACATGGAGTCATGTAGCATATTCTGTTTCGTATCAGACTTCATTTATCAAAATCCATGTTTTTGAGATTCACCCATATTATACATATCAGCAGTTCACTCTTTTACTTCTAAATACTATTCTGTTGTAAGAATTACATCACAGTGTTTTAGTCCAGTCTTCTCTTCACGATCATTTAGGTTCTTTCCCATTTGGAGCTGTTATGAACAGTCTCATACAGATCTTTTTGTGGACCTACATTTTTCATTTTTCTTAGGAAAATATCTAGAAATGGAACTCTTGAATCACAAGGTAGATCTATACATGGAGGACAAATGTTTTTCCCATTCTGTGACTATATATATACATTTTTCCTTAATAAGCAGCCATTTAAAATTTTGATAAATATATTAGTCTGCTGGGGTCAACCAAATGCCCAACTGAGTGGTTTAGATAAAAGAAATTTACTTTCTCACAGCTCTGAAGTCTGGAAATCCAAGATCAAGATGTCAGCAAGTCTGATCCTGAGGTCCCTCTCCTTGGCTTGCAGATGGCTGCCTTTTTGCTATGTTCTCACACTCTCTTCCCTGTGTGTACACATCCTTGGTAGCTCTTCCTGTCTCCAAATTTGTTATTAAGGACATCAGTCAGATTGGAGTAGAACTCACCCTAACAGCCTGATTTTGACTCATTCACCCCTTATAAGGCCCTGTCTGCCAATGCAGTCTAATTCAGTCACCTTCATGAGGTAGCAGGGATTAAAGCATCAGCATAGGAGTTTCATACATACCTCAGAGCAATGTGTCATGGTTCCCTTTCCCTAACAATACCCTTCCACGGGCCAGCGACTTGTGTTTGGGAAGGCTCCGTATACTTCTGGAACTGGAGCTCTCTCTCAGGTCTCCTCCCCTAGCCATAGCCTTTGACCGAATGAACCTATGCATTTGTGAAGATCTGTGGGGGAAATGTTGGCAAATGGCTAGAGACTGTGGCTAAAGCTTACCAAAGTTGCGCTCTTTGGGATTCTAACCCGTCATCCCAGCTCCAAGGTGGCCATGAAAATGTCACTAAACTTTAGGTGGGTTTCGTCTTAGCCTCCCCTTTGGTGGCTTATTTCTGCTGCTGTCTCCTAGGGAGGAACCATCATGGGTGTCCTCTTGAAAGGTCTTGCCACTTTCTGGAATTTGGTTCATTTCTATTTCTTTGCTATGTGATTTTTTTTTTAACTACTCCAGTGGCTCAGCAGTAAAGAATCTGCCCTCAATGCAGGAAACACAAAGAGACTTGGGTTCATTCCCTGGGTTGGGAAGATCCCCTGGAGGAGGGCATGACAACCCACTCTAGTATTCTTGCCTGGAGAATCCCATGAACAGAAGAGCCTGGTGGGCCATAGTCCATGAGGTCACAAGGAGTCGGACACAACTGAGCATGCATGTGGAAACAGATTCTCTTGCAGCTTCTACATCCCAATCAGGTTTACTTGTCTTTCCATCTTTCCATGCCAGATTTTCTTTTCCTTAAAATAAGATTTTAAACTCTTTTCTCTGAATCCTTTAAAGCACCTTACTTTCATGCAAGGGTGACCTCAGCAAACGTGGATTATAGGCTTTACAAGTGACAGAATGAAAGATCTCAATCAGTATTCATTTTAAAACTAGAAGTAACAGCATAATTCTCTTAAGGGAGAGGATGTCTCCAGCCCTTTCCTCTGCTGCTGCTAAGTTGCTTCAGTCATGTCCGACTCTGTGTGACCCCATAGACGCCAGCCCACCAGGCTCCCCGGTCCCTGGGATTCTCAAGGCAATAACACTGGAGTGGGTTGCCATTGCCTTCTCCAATGCATGAAAGTGAAGAGTGAAAGTGAAACCGCTCAGTCGTGTCTGACTCTCAGCGACCCCATGGACTGCAGCCCACCAGGCTCCTCTGTCCATGGGATTTTCCAGGCAAGAGTACTGGAGTGGAGTGCCACTGCCCTTTCCTCTACTTCCTTAAATAAACTCACATGATATGCAGTTTCTGGTGGATATTTAATGAGGCTCCTATGTCACTATTCTTTTTTTTTAATATTTATTTATTTGGCTGTGCCAGGTCTTAGTTGCACATATGGGATCTTTAGTTGCTATATGTGAGATCTAGTTCCCTAACCAGGGATTGAACCCGGGCCCCCTGCATTCAGAGCATGAAGTCTTAGCCACTGGACCACCAGGGAAGTCCCTATTCCCTATTTCTATCCTTAGAATTGATAACATCTTTTCCTCTTTGTTTTCCCTGCCTTGGTAAGTCCACTGTGCAAGTTTCCAGGCATTCATTGTTCATTTTCAGTCATATTGGTGTAGCACTACTACCGTCTCTGTTGCCATGCCTCTTTCACAAACACTCTATTTACACAACAGTGTGTTTTCCATATTCTTCAGTGGCTTTCATTGGGGGTTTTTAGGTGGCCCTAGTGGTAAAGAACCTGCCTGCCAGTGCAGGGGACATAGAGACGTGGGTTTGATCCCTGGGTCGGGAAGATCCCCTGGAGGAGGGCATGGCAACCCACTCCAGTATTCTTGCCTGGAGAATCCTCACAGACAGAGAAGCCTGGGGGCTAGAGTCCATAGAGTCGCACAGAGTTGGACATGACCGAAAGGATTTAGCGTGCACAAACGTGCACATGGCTTTCATTAGAATTCTTTAACCAAAACACTTATCTCATTTCTGACCTTCTTGTCTCTTCTCTCTCATTACTTCCCTTCCTGATTTTTTATTTATGACATTAGGGGTTTTATACAACAGCTGGCTCTGTGTGTTTGCAATGGGCCGGTATCATGGACGTGACGTGTGACCAGCTTTTGCTCTGAAGACTGCCACAGACATCACTGCCAGTACCTGCCGTACTCCTCAGCTTCTAAATTGTTAAGGTGATGGTGAACGTGGCACATTTCAGAATCCCCTATACAGGGGCTATCACTAAGGAAAATCCTACTCCATCTCATAGCCGGCTTTGTCTTTAGCTGGCTGTTTAGTTGACTGCACAGATCTGATTGACAGGAGCTGCGAGGGACTTCAATGTTTAGAGGACAGAGACTGTTCCAGACCACCTCGGGACTGCTGGGCTCAGCCGAGCAGACAGAAGATGGTGTTTACTTTTCATCAAAAGCGTCCAACTCGCATAGTGTGAACAAACTTCCATACTTGGAAAAGCAGCTTCCTGTGTTCCTGTGAGAAAGGCGAGCAGATGTCTCGCTCGTGGCCACGTGCTGGAGGGAAAGCTATTGTGAATATCTCACGGCACCACGGTGTCTGGCCTGCTGGCTGGAGGCAGTTTCACACCTCAGCCTGAGTTCCGAACCCGTCAGACGGCATGTCGGATCCACAACTTCCCTAAGCAAAGAGAAGTTGGCTGTTTAGTCAACTTGAACCACTTGTTGAAAATGCTTGAGGAAAAAGGCAGGAATTGGAAGCAAGCTGGCTTCCTAAGGATGGAAATCCACTAAGCCAGGGTTAGGGACAAAGGAAGCTGCCTCAACCCCATCATAACCCCGAACTCTGAAGCCTCTTCTCAAATTTGAGAGAAGCTGAGGCAATAACCTGGAGAAGGAAATGGGAACCCATGCTACTATTCTTGCCTGGAGAATCCCAGGGACAGAGGAGCCTGGTGGGCTGCCGTCTATGGGGTCGCACACAGTCGGACATGACTGAAGTGACTTAGCTGCAGCAGCAGAGGCGATAACACCCTAATATCTCTGTTACTTTAATGTATGCAAGAGAAGAGACGAGTTGGGAGAAATGACCAATTTCAATTATGTCACATACCCAGGAGCCATCCAAGCAGACTAATAGAATTCTACTATATTGTGTGAGGTAACTGGTATTAAGCAAAGAACTCGGTTTCTCTTTACCTGGATGGGTTCTCCGGTAACAGGATTCATCACTTCTTTTGCAGAAATCCTCATTCCCAAGGCAAAGTTCGTTACCCTCTGAGCGTGGCTTCCAACAGGCACTGGTACACCCCCCACCACCATATAAGCATCTCCTATTGTTTCCACCTATAATGGGGGAAATAGGAGGGAACTCAGAGGGTTTTCTTAATGCGCTAAATATAACACTACATATTTTTTGTCGTTCTCTGGTAAAGAACCTGCCTGCAAATGCAGGACAGCTAGGTTTGATCCCTGGGTTGGGAAGACTGCAACCCCCCATCACCCCGCCCCCAGAGAAGGAAATGGCCACCCACTTCAGTATTCTTGCCTGAAAAATCCCATGGACAGAGGAGTCTGGTGGGCTACAGTCCCTGGGATCACAATGAGTCAGACATAACTGAGTGATTAACACACACACATTGATAGAAGGACCATATTAAAAGCTGGTTATTCTCTATGGATGTGAGGAGCACGAGAGAGGGTGAGGTGAGAAAGAAAATGACTCAGGAGGTGCCACGATGGAGCCAAAAGTTCTTTCTGCTTTTGGCGAGGCAAGTCCCAGAGAGGACCAAGCTGTCTATTAGAGCCACATACAATGCTATGTATTAGATACACAATAAGTTAGACTTGCTGCTGAAGTGAAGGCATAGTATTCTCTAGGAAAACAGTATGCCTCTTGAAGGCAAGCTTAGCATTGGGCAGTATAGAAGCATTTTTGAAAAATTTAAATGTTTAGCTCTTCCTCCCATCCCCTCTGGCATCCACAGCAAACCCTAGACTAGTGAGAGGAGAGGAAAAATGAAGACCCAACACCAGGCACGCGCCCTGCCCCGGCACACAGGGACACACACAGCCCAGGGCACCACACGCTTACCTTGTAGACCTCATGGACGCTGGTTAACCTGTCGAACTTGGAGTACATTGAATTCAGCATGTTCACTATCTGGATAGGTTCGCAGGCAGCACAGATGTTCGTAAACGTCACCACATCGCTGAAGAGAATCGTGCAGGTTTTAAATTCTCCTGCAACATAAACCAGGTGTCGGGGCCAAGGATGTAGAATAATAATTCTATTAATTCTGAATTTGAGTAGCCTTTGGGAACCAAATTTGACTGTGGCACAGGGAGAAGGAGCCAGGTCCGCATCACCACTCACCATCCACCCACCAGATATCTGTTGCATGTCTGTTATGAGCTGGTCATCGTGCTGGTGGAATCGTATGATATGAAGCAGACAGGAGTCCTTGCCCATAAGGAGTGCCTAGTCTAGGGAAGCAGACAGAGTGCAAACAAACACTTAATAGGATGTGCAGACCACCAGGGGATGTCAGGATGGTCTGGGTGGACACCGGCTTAGAGAGAGGTCAGTGAGTTAAAGCAAAGCCTGAACTGCAGGAGACACAAAGGGAAGGGAAAGTTCCATGGAGGGGAGATTATTACCAGAGGTACACCTGCTCAGAACTCAGCAGGCAGCCCTTCACCATGTACCCCTGTGTTCCAGCTGCAGCACCCTGCCGTGTTTACCCTCAGAGTGGCTTACCTTGCCTCTTGCTGTGCCATTCTCTTGAAATGCCTTTCCTTTTTTTTTTTTTTTTTTGCAGAACTGAAGGCGGCCCAACTCAGGTGCCACACTCTATATATCGCCTTCACCCCCACACCTAACCCCTGTCTCTTTCTCTTCTGACATTTATAAACCATGAATTTCTGTGTTATCTATGTTTCCAGAGTAACTTCCATGGTGGGGAAAGCAGGACGAAATTTGGAGTTAAATGGACTTCTGGTCGGTTTCCTGCTCTTTTACTCATTAACTGGAGTGAACTTGTTCCCCCATTTTAGCTAATTACACCTCCCTTCTGGAAATGTTCAGAAAACTACATGAGAGAGCATATATAACCTATCTAACAGAGATCCTGGCAAGATAACTTCTCCTTAATGCACATAAATTTCCTTTCGTTCGGTCACCCCCAGCGATGGAGACAGACTCCAATCCCTGCCCGCCTGGTTTCAGAGCGGGCGCCCCCAGCCAGCAAGGCGCCCTGTGCGGGCTGGGCACCCCTCACCTGCGGCGACCTTCCTGCCCTTCTTCAGCTGGTTGGCCACGTGCTCAGGCAGCATGGGTACAGCAAGGTCTCGGTCTTCTTCTTTTCTGCGGCCAAGTGCATGGAGAGAACCCGCAGCTCCTCCTTCTTCCTCTCCAGCTGGTTGGACAGCTCGATCTCCGCCAGGCGCTGCGGGTTGAGGAGGATGAGGTCCCTGGTGAGGTCATGGGGGGCGATGTCGGAGAGGTGCATCCGGCGCTCCTTTAGCTCCTGCAGGCTGCGGAGCCTGGGGGAGCACAGGTACATCACGCAGCGCAGCGGCTCCATCCAGATCTTCTGGCCTTCCGCCCGGAAGAGAGAGGGGACAGGGCGGCCTGTCACGCGGCGCCCGACCGCCACCCCCACGGCCCGCCCCGCTCGCGCGGCCCAGCCGCGCTCCTCCCCTCTCCGCGAAGGTCCTGAAAGTCCTCTCCTTTCTCTCTCCACGTCCTGCACTCCCGCTCTGTCCATAGCAGCTCTCTCCACGGCTGCTTTTCTTACCTTGAAGGGACTCCCGTCCATGACCTCCAAACTACCTTTCCTGTAACACAAGTCTTTTCCTCGCTGGGCCCTTCTGCCATTTAAGGGCATAGAGCTAATCCTGCTTCCTGGAATCTCACTTCTGGGGACTTTTCTGACCCTGCTTTCACTTAGAGTTCTCCTACCTCTTTCCATCTCTCCTTTAGGACTTTCACTCAACTCTTAGATGCTGGCGTCAGCATGCCCCAACTGCACTCCCACAGTGAATTTATGGAAAAACCTTGCTTCCTGGGCTGAAGATACCTATTACTTTTAACAATTGATGTCTATTCTCTTATTATAAAAGCAGTAGACATTCACTGCAGAAAATGCAAAAAAAAGTGGAAGAAAATAATAAAAATCACCCATGATCACACCACCAATAATTACTGTTACTATTTGGGGGTATATCTTTTTATTCCCCAAAAATGGGATTCTCAGCCATCTTCTTTCTGTAATCTCAATTTTTCACTTAAATTCTGTAATAGGTATTCTTTCATAGCATTAAATATGGATAGGTGTTATTGTTTGCTGGGTACATGGATTATACTGTATTTTAAGCAATAAGCTAACATTGATTATATTATGTCTAGTTCATCATTCCATATACAGTGAACTACCTTGAGGTACATCATTGTGCATAATTGTGCCTATTTTAAGATATATTCTTAGACAAAAATATGCTCATTTTAAGATTTTTGATACATACTGCCAAATTGCCCTCTAAATTGTGACAGTTTATAGTCCTTGTTACAATGATTTTTTATTATTATTATTGTCTATTAGGTGTTTATACATGGGTGTCTCCAACTGAGCTCACCTTTAGTCCCATCTACAAATCTTTTTTCTTAACTTTTATCACAGGCATTTTTAGTTCCGACCGTGACTCGGGCACACTGCTGTAGGTGTGGAAGAGGATATAGCAGAGACTCAAACTGACCAAGTTGCACTCAAGTTGTCAATACCATCTTTCCTTAATCACACCTTTATGACCAGTTACCTCAGCAGAAAGCTAATAATTACCCAAATATTCTCTTTTTTAACCTCTATATCCAGTCACCAATTTCTGCCTTAACTCCCTCGTGAGTCTGTTCCCTCGTCACCGCCCCAGGGTCCCTGCTTGGCTGCACTCAGCACCCTGAGCTTCCCTCCTGCTCTTCAAGGGCAGCATCCCCTGGCCTCCCAGGCTCGATCTTCTCAACACCCCTGGTCCATCCTTCACGTGGCTCCAGAATGACCATTCTAAATCTCAGATCTGATCACGGTAGACACGTAAAAAATGTCTCCAACTACAGGATAAAGGTCAAGTCCTCATCTCACCAGCCTCTTCTCCCATCACTCCACTCTAAAGTTCAATCAGGGTTCCCAGAACATGTCATTTTCCTCTCAGATGTCCCCTCCACTCTGCCTGTGTTTACGCCTACGATACCTACTAGTGCAACAGAAAGCTCGAAGGATGTGTGCCTTGTAGCATGTTAAAAAATTAATTCAAAATGGGTCAAAGACCAAATGTAAGAGCTAAACCAATAAAACCCTTAGAGAAATCATAAGAAAAGCTTCATGACGTTGGATTTGGCAATGATTTCTCTGATGTGACACCAAAACCACAGGCAACAAAAGGAAAAATCGGTAAATTGGAGAATATCAAAATTAAAAGCTTGTGTGCAAACAATACAATCAACAGAGTGAAAAGAAAACCCACAGGGTGGGAGAAAATATTTACAAATGGTAAGGGGTTAATATCTGGAATACATGAAGAACTCTTACAACACAACAATAAAATCCAAACAACCTAATTGAAAAATGGGCAAATAGTTTGAATAGACATTTCTCCAAAGAAGATATACAAATGGCACTGAACATCATTAATTGCTAGGGAAATGCAAACTAAAACCATGGTAAGATACCACTTTATACCCATTAGGATAATATTATCCAAAAAAAAAAAACCCAAAACAATAACAAAAAAGAACAAGTGTCCATGAGAAAGTAGACAGGTTAGAACCCTTGTGAACTGCTGGTGGAAATAGAAATGGTGCAGCAGCTATGGAAAACAGTATGGCAGTTTCTCAATAAATTAAAAATAGAATTGCCATGTGATCCAGCAATTCCACTTTCGGATATAAACTGAAAGGAACTGAAAGTAGGGGCTCGATGAAACATCTGTACACCCAGGTTCCCAGGAGCATTATTCGTTATTCAAAAAGGAAGCAATGCAACGATCCACTGACAGATGAGTGAATAAGTAAAGCATAGTCTATACATGTGGGGATAATAATAATTCAGCCATAAAAAGGAAGAGAATTCTGACATGTGACAACACAGATGAAGCTTCAGGACATTATGCTAAGTGAAAAACGAGTCACAAAAGGACAAATACTATATGATTCCACTTATATGAGGCACCTAAATTAATCAGAATCGTAGAGACAGAAAGCAGAGTGGTGGTTGTCAGGATGCGGGCTTGGGGAAAACAAGGAGTTGGTGTTTCATGAGCATAGAGTTTCAGTTTTGCAAGAAGATTAACTTCTGGAGATGGATGGTGGTGTTTGCACAACTTTGTGAATGCACTTACCCCTACTGAACTGTACACTGAAAAAGGGTTAAAATGGTAAACTTCACATCCCATAAATTTTACTATAATTGAAATAAAGCCAAAACAAAAATGTGTGCCCTATTAACAGGGCAGATGATCACGTTACCATATAAAGGACAGACCATTACTTGAGTACAAATAGTACCACCTGTATTCTGAAAATTCTGGTAACAGAAACCAGAACTTTATAATTACATGTAAATATAATCAGAGTTCCTTTATGCCTAAACTAGACATGGTTTAAAGAAATAAAATCTATTGCTACCAGATGAAGCCAAATGGAAAAAACATATGCTACTGTCAATGTAGTACCCCACTTTTTAGCCAACTTTTTTGAGGAAATTAGAAAACTGCTTCTTCCTTTCTGTCTGGTCTCCCAGGGCAGAGAGCAACCAGGAAGGAGCAAGTTACTACCTCGGAGTTTGAGCACGGGCTGACTTCTCCAGGCTGCAGGCGCATCTCCCTGCGCACCTTCAGGACAAATTGACTGTTGATAAATTTGCAGATGCTGAAAATGTTGAAGGTGACTTGGGGATGGACAATGGAGAAGTACTAATCTAATAGAATCTTCTGGGTTTGGAGACCCGGGACGTACTTCTGAATGCTCACTCCAGCTTGTTTAACCTGCAGCTATCCACAGAGGACACACGTGAGACTGCGGAAGAGACAGCAACCTGAACAGTAAACATTCCCCTAGAAATAACACACCCCACCATGCTCTGTGACTCACTACGGGTGAAGGGAATGAAATAAATACCACGGTGGTAATGAAACATTTAAAAGGCAAACCTGCAGCTGACCCCTGAAAGAGAAAGGAACGGCATGGGAGGGCCGGAGAGCACATTCATTTCTTGACTCACAGGAAAGAGGTTAGAGCTGTCCATGGGGATAACAGTTCTTTCCGAGCTTTAGCCCTCTCTTCTGACTTTGTCTCTCTTTGGAATTAACTAATAAAAGAACGAGAAAATTCTGTAGCTTGGACCTGACACCCAGATCTGGATGAAGAAAGGAATTCATGATGGAGATGGGGTCACCTTTCACTGCCATCTCCAGGGAACACACAGAAGGAAAAAACAAAATAAATGTCCTTTACATAAAAAGTCCAACCAGGGTTATCCAGGAACACTCAAATTAACTTCACTCTGTCAGACTATAGAAATCAACCTAACCATACGGAATAAGTGTCATTAAATTGGCTATTTCTATGCCCAAAACCTAAAAAGAAAGGGAATGTTTAAGTAGATCAGAATTTTAAATATTAATAGTAGCAGTAATTGTAATAATTAATACTAATATCCTCATGGCTTTGGGGGAAAGTCACAGTACATAGCTTTATAATGTATAGTTATTTCACCCAGGGGTGTCTGATTTTCTCAGATCATAAATTCTTTGCAGCCAGAGATGACCCTCCTGTGATGCTTCCTCAAACATCACAAAATCTGTATCCAGCATCTACTGGTAAGGGATCATGTGACATTATATGCATTCACATAAATATCAGACAAAGTCAGAAAGAGTGAAGGCATTTTTAACTGCCAGTTTTGGGACCAAATTTATTTTGCCCTTAAATGAGTTTATAATTCAATTTTATCAATCACTTTCATCCAAGGAAACTGACCACACTTAAATGATCACTGTCCACCACCCCTCCCACAGAACAGTGGGTACAGGCCTCTCCCTCCTCCTTTCCTCCCACAGAACAGTGGGTACAGGCCTCTCCCTCCTCCTTCAAGATACAGAAAGACAAGCCTGGTGGAACTGAGCCATCCATGGTGGCCATAAAGATGGGGAGTGGTCACATTTAGAATCCCACCCTGCCACTGCTGCTGTGGGCTTTTGTCTCTTGCTGGAGTGACTTCAGTGTCCCTTCTTTTTTCTCCAATGGCAAATTTGCTCATGCACCCACTGGTTCAAACCCCCTGGAACTGCTCCCTTCCGCATCCATCAAGAAGATGCTGCATTCTGCAAGATGCCACAATGAAAAGGAAGGTAGCTATCCTGCCAGGCTAAATCCTAGCCTCCCAAACCCTGGGCACTCCTCGGGGACTTGAAAGTCCCCACCAGCTGTCGAAGACTATGAGACTTACTCCCCTCCCCAGCCTATCCCCTGTTCAAGAGAGACAAGTCCCCCTTACTGATTCATCAAATATCACGTGAAAGGGAAAAGCAGTGCAAAAGGTCTTCGCCTCTATCCAGAGCCGCTCGGGATAAATCGGCTCAAAGGTGTCCCTGAGATGCCCTGGATGGAGAAAAAGAATCCCATTCATTCATAGACAACACTCAGGCCACCAACCCCAGAGACTATCTCAAACGTTTTCCCGGCAAAGAGCAGTCCTGCCCCTCAGCATCTCAAGCTCTCTCCGCATCTCCAGATGGCCACGGCAATTCTGCTTCCAAATTAAAACAAACAGAAAACTTGCTACCAGGTTGAGAAGCGCCCCCCTGCCCCCTGCCAAGTTTCTGCCCACCGCTCAAGGGTTCCTGGGCCAATTGAGTGTGCTCGCCATGAAAACAGGGCCAGCATTGAAACGCTGACAGCCAGACAATGAGTTTGCTGAGCGAAGCGCGCGCGCCCGGCCAGCGTCAGGGACATTTGCCATGGAGCTCTGCAGACTGACAGTTTTGGGTGGCACATGAAAATTTCATCCAACAGCCCTATTTGGCAGGGTGTGGAGATTCGAAACAGAGCCTTTTTGATATGAAAATCTCCTAGACAAAGGATGTCAATTGCATGTTTGACTCGCTTGCAGAGGCTTGAAGGACTCAAAATGCAGTCCTTTGAGTGCAGTTGATCTTCTCCCAGACACATGTCATCATGACCCATGGTTTATGACCAGGGGTTTCCAGCCCCCTGTTCTGACCCAGGTCTTAGGTGCTGATCATGAGACCGGACATCAGCGGGGGCGTGCCTTCGAGAGCCTGATACCTTCGCTTCACAGGTGGAAGATAGAGCACTTAGGCTCTCCGGAACTCTGTGATCCTGGCTTCCGACAGAGTGACCTTCACCCTCCTGGACATCAAGTTTTTTATCTACAGACTTCCGGGCCAGAAATGCCTTGCAGTCCCGAAGGCCTGAGGAGCTGCCACAAACTCCTGTTGCTGATAATATGTCAGCACTTATCTGCCTCCTCTTCAACACAGTCACCAACGGGACCTCAGTCCTGTCTCCCCTCCAGCAGCTCCCTCCGATTGCAGGGGAGACTGTGCCTCTGTGTCACCCCCAGCACAAGTGAAAGGGGCAAAGGAAGGCAAGTTAGAGCTAGTGTTTTGAAGCTATAAAACACGCCCACCAAATCCAAGCTCTGCAGAAATCAGTGACCCTCCTCAGGATTCACGCCAGGTGGGTCTTCCACCGGCTTATACCCTATCCCGAAGGGGTTAACCTTCCATGCCTGTTTCCCATTGCTTCTCAGGAAATGTTTGTTGTTGTTGTTGTTGTTTGAGTATAGTTGATTTAAAATGTTGTGTTAGTTTCTGCTGTCACAAGGTGGGGTGAAAGTCGCTCAATCATGTCCCACTCTTGCGACCCATGGACTGTAGCCCACCAGGCTCCTCTGTCCAAGAAATTCTCCAGGCAAGAATACTGGAGTGGATTGCCATTTCCTTCTCTAGGGGATCTTCCAGACCCAGGGATTAAACAGGTCTCCTGCATTGCAGGCAGACGCTTTCCCATCTGAGCCACCCTGCTGTATACCATAGTGAATCCGTTAACGCATACATATATCCCCTTTCTTTTAGATTATTTCCTCTGAAATTCTTTCAATTGATTTAATAAACCAGATGAATACAGGGTTGAAAAAGAAATCAGTGGCATCCTGATGATAGAGGACTTGGCCCATTTGTGTGCAGGAAACAATTACCCTGGTTCCAGAGCTGAGGTCAGAAGAGCCCACTCACCTTTTCCGAACATGACTATGTTCCTCACAACTTCCCCAGCGGGACTTTTTCGCGGCAGGAATAGAGACACTCAAATATTTCTCTTTCATCCTAAGGAAAGCTGCCTCCGGGGTCTGCAGAGAGCAGGGAGAGAAGCATACACCGCGGTCGTGACTGGTCATGTGACAGGAGGTGCACAAGCCCCTTTGGCTAGGATGGGGCCAGAGGAACAATGGGGTCATGCAAGGTCAACTTTAGCAAGATTTCATAAGCCCCGACACTGTCATCCAGTTAATCCTCATGCTGTTTCTCCACCAAAGACGCATTATATAAGGCAGCAGATTATAAAATCTCAAGGGGGGTGGTGTTGGTGACAGGAAAATCGCCTGGTGACTTCTCTTCCTGTGGGTGAAGATTCTGCAGTGAGCAAAGCAAGCTTTGAACACTCTGAGATGCGAACATTGTGTGCCCCAGGAATCACAGACTTCTCTGGATAGTCCTATGAGCTCTGTGGACACAGAGAGGCATGCACCTGATAGATATGGTATTTAGGTAAACTGATAACAGTCACTCCACAAGCTGCAATCACAGCAGCCATTCGCAGGCTTCTGAGTTCACTCCAGCCCCCAGCCTGGCCCCAGCTGCAGAAATGGGCACTCAGGACTTAAAGGTCAATTTGCATCATGGGAATTGCAAAATAAGCCACAAGCTCCAAATTTCAAGGCCTTTATGTTGATAGTTTTTTAACAGGCAAAAATGTGCCAGGCTAAGGTCCATTCCCAAAGAGCCTCCCAATTTTTATTTAAATGAGCTTAGCCCAGTGGCTCTCAAGCAACAGTAACTTTGTTTCCCACTCCTACCCTGAGGACACTTGGCAGTGCCCAGAGACATTTTTGACTGCCACAACCCGGGTGGTGGGGGGAGAGCTGGGTGCCACTATCGTTTAGTGAGTAGACCAAGGATGCTGCTAAACTCCCACAGGACCACTTGTCATAATGAAGAATTATCTGGTCCAGAACGTCAGCAGGGCTGAGACTGAAACACCTCGCCCTAACTCCACTTTTAGAAGGTCCAGTTGATTCTGTTCTTTGCATCGACTGTTCTGAGACTGGTCGCTCCCCAGAGAAACTGTGCTTTCTGAAAACACACCACACCCAGTACCTCTCGGCCTCTCTGGCTGTCCTGACTGTCTTGTGATCCCTTTGGCTTTGCCCTTCTCATCTGTCCGTATGACTTTTGCACAACCAGAAACACTACGTGCTCCTTCTTCCCCGTCCTCTCCTCCTCCTGATTCACGTCAAGGATGTCCATGGTCACGCCAGTGTCGAAGAAGTCCTTGGCCACAGCTTCAATGATCCCTGCAGCAGAGGGGCAGGTGAGGGATGGCAGAAGGCAAAATCTTAAAGCAAATCAAGTTATACAACGTTTGATAAATATTCCCGAGTCCACCAAGCCTAGGCCCTGTGTCAGAGCAGGCAGCATACGACAGATTAATAAGCTAAAAATAATAAACATGGCGATTTCTGTAACTAGGCACTAAATATATTCCCACCACTCTAATTTATAGTTTGGCATCTATTCATTGGTTTGTTTTTTCCAGGAAGGCATGCAACTCATTAAACAAACTCTAGAGAAAATGTAAGAAAAAGTCAACTATAAAAGTATTAATGATCATGTTTTTTAAAGTGTCCTCTAAAAATCTATCCCAGGGTCTTAATATAAAACATCAGAAAAGCATGCGTGAAGATGTTCATTTCAGCACTGTTTGCAATAGCAAAAGAGTAGAATCCACTGAAAATTCAACAATAGGTGACTAGTTAACTACGATATAGAATATGAGTCAGCCATTGAAGACGCGGCTTTTAAGACTCTGTGAGGAGCTTCCCTGGAGGTCCCAGTGGTTAAGACTTCCCCTTCCAATGCTGGGGGTGTGGGCTTGATCACTAGTCTGGGAGCTAAGTTGCCTCTTGGCCAAAAAACCAAAACATAAAACAGAAGCAATATTGTAACAAATTCAGTAAAGACTTTAAAAATGATCCACAGCAAAAAATATATAATCTTGAAAAACAATAAAGACTGTGAAAATCTGAAAGGCTGCCTTTTCTATAATACTGAACAACAAAAGGATACAAAATAATATGCAGAGTTATCACAGTTACGTGAAAACTCACATGATGAAAATGCTGAAATGAAAATCATTCCTTCATTTGGTACTTGGAAACTTATTTTAAGGCTCAACTTTGGGAGTTATGGTCACGATAGCAAAAAGTCAGGCTATGAAAGAGATGGGGCTTGAACTTCCTATCCACAGCCGACTCTTACTCATTCTGGGGAATCTATGGGGAAAGACATCCTTACTCCGTAGACCTCACAGCTCTGGGTCTGGTTAAGCCATCCCCATACCTGGTACAATGTGGCACAGACCGCTTCTATCAGAGTAGTAATGGAGAAGCATCTTCCCCTCTGCCCCTCTCTCCACACGAAAGGATGGTGCGTTCATCTCCTGTTTGAAAAACACAGGACATTTTTCCCCATGGATACATCTTATCTAAATTATGCTCTTGAGATTTTGTGAAGCAATAGTACTTACTTATCACGTCACATAGAACTGTATCCCCAACCCCTTTCCAACCGCATCCAGTGGAGAGTGGCCTAGGTCCCTACAGGTCCTTAGAACAGTCAGGGAGGAACTCTCTCTACCTCTAGGATAGCTGGGGTCTTTGACCCTTGTCTAGCAGGAAGAAGTTTCATAAGAAAAGACCTCCAGCCCCATACCCCTTAAGAACAAGGGTATAGAGTCTCTCCAGGGGAATGAGACAGGCTGGGACCCTTTGCAGCAGTTGCTGCAATGCTTGCACCTATACACCCCTCTTCTCAAGCAACAAAATACAAAGAAACAGTATGGAGCTAAAAATAACAATGTGCATGCAAGCGGTTGGGGCAAATTCTGGACAAAAGATACAGAGACCAAAAATCCCCTACTG
This sequence comes from Aepyceros melampus, assembly GCA_006408695.1. NCBI lineage: Eukaryota > Metazoa > Chordata > Mammalia > Artiodactyla > Bovidae > Aepyceros > Aepyceros melampus. The sequence continues at coordinate 132,827 of SJXQ01007228.1, read as the reverse complement.
CTACTTCTGAAGAGCCAGGAGCAAAAACTGGGTGCCAGGAGCAAAAACTGGGTGTCAGGAGCAAAAACTGGGTGTCAGGAGCAAAAGCAGGGTCCTGAGCATGCCCCTGCACTCAGCACCACCAGAGGGGTGGGCAAAACGCCTAAGCCAGCACCCCAGCTCGACCCCTGGACACACACCCTGCCCTCACCCCATATAAGGAACAAGCTTTGCTCCCTTTGGGGAGTAGGCATGCAAGGGCACCTGTTATTTGTTCCTGCTCCCCCCTGCTTCAGTGTTAATAAGTTCAGTCGTGTCTGACTCCATGAGATCCTATGGACTGTAGCCCGCCAGGCTCCTCTGTCCATGGGCTTCTCCAGACAAGAATACTGGAGTGAGTTGCCATGCCCTCCTCCCCTGCTGCAGTCGGGAATTTTATATTATACCTAATCACCTATCCAACTCTATATGCAAATATTATTCCTGTTGTTGTTTAATCACTAAGTCATGCACAACTCTTTGTGACCCCCTGGACTGTATGTAGCCTGCCAGGATTCTCCAGGCCAGAATACTGCAGTGGGTTGCCTTTTCCTTCTCCAAGGGATCTTCCCGACCCAGGGTTTGAACCCATGTCTCCTGCATTGGCAGAAGGATTCTTTACTACTGAGGGACCAGGGAAGCCAAGTGCAAAGAGGAGGAAATTGAGGCTCAGGGAGGTTAAGGCCAGATTCACTGCAGATCATTCTTGAACCCAAATGAGTCTTTCCACCTGCCATGCTGCTTCTGTCTATACTCCAAGGGGTGGCTGGCTGCGTGCTTGGCCTCTGACCAAGTGACCATGAGCATCTTCAGTCTGAATGAGCAGGAGCTTGGAGGAACTGCAAGTGGAGAAGAGTTCCTCTCTTGCTCTGGAAACCTAAGGCCATCTGTGCTGCAGTGTGGCACATCTGAAAAATCAAGGCTACATCCGAAGAGACCATCTTGCTCTGGGAATGTTGACATCCAAGTGTGTACCATCTCACGATAGATGGTGCCAGGATGTCAGGATAATCCCTAAGGATGTGTGAAAAATTTGGGGTGTTTTTTTGGGAGGGATGTCTAGGCGAATCCCTGAGAGAAGCTCTTTTCTTGCCCGCTTGGGTAGTAAGCAGCTCAGCACCCGGGTTCACAGCTTTTGGCCTGAGTGAGGGAAGAGATTAAGGATGGGGGCTCCTTCTGAGATTTTTGTTCCCTCCCACAGTGGTGGTGGTAGTGGGGGGTGGGGGTGAAAGAATCAGAAGGAGGTAAAGAGGCGGTGCTAGTTAAAATGAGGGTTTTTTCCCCAAGTATCTATCTTTCCAAAAGCATATACATGAGTATAGATGGGCATGCTTACATTTGAGTAATCTGAAGAAGATTTGAGGCCGCGCAATGTAAAAATATGATAAAACAGGAAAAAGTTACTTTAAAAAGTTATGTCCAAAGCCTACCTAGTGAGAAATAACAATAATAATAGAATGCAAAAGGGCTGAAACAAAACACAAGCTTTTGCTGGCATTTCTACCCTCACTTTGCACCCAAGCCTCAGCTACTTCCTAGACACAGTTCTTGAAGCTGATGTTTTAATCCTTCCGGTCATGTCTCCAACTCTCTAAATATTAAGATTGTGCTTTTATATTTTACTTGAAATGTGATTTTATAAAAGTGGAGAATCAGGGCAATGGGAAAATACTGAGAAGCCAACCAGGACATTGTTTTTGGAGACAGACACACCTGGGGGTGGGTCCTGACACAGCCCCCACAACCTGGGTGATTGGGACAGTTACTTTGCCTTTCTTGACCTCAGTTTTCTTATCTGTATAATGGAAAAAATAAGAGTGCCTAATCTTAGGGGTAAGAGGATAATTCAGTGTTTATACACTACTTAGCCCAACATCTGTCTCGCAATTGGCACTCAGATGAAATTCAGCTAAAAAATAACAAGATGAATGGCACAGTTAAAACCAGAAATACAAACCTTAAGATTTTACCAAATTACTAGAGATAGACATAAAGAAAAAGTCAGCTTTATCTTATTGTATTTTTGCTAAAGAGATAATCTATAATCTTTTGCCTAGAAATCTATCAGATATCATTGCATACATTTTATTTCAGCTCATATAACATTTATATATTTTATTGATCTCATTATATGCAAAACGTCCTCACTGACACCAGAGAAGTTCTAGTCTATTGCTCCTCTCATTATTGTTTAGTTGCTAAGTCATTTTGCGACCCCATGGACTAGCCCACCAGGGTCCTCTATCCATAGGATTTCTCAGACAGAATGTTGGAATGACTTGCCATTTCCTTCTCCAGGGGATCTTCTCAACCTGGGGATCAAACCCTCATCTCCTGCACTGCAAGTGGATTCTGTACCACTGAGCCACCTGGGAACTCCCTCAAGAGTAGTCTGAGCATTCAATATAGAAATGGTGAAGAAAAAGCGTAGCAAACTGTAAAGGGCCCTAAAAACAAATATCAACTCTTTTATATAAAATAATAAGCTATTATTATGACATGTGCAAATGCCACTTTGCCTCTTTAATACAGCATTTTCTTTTTTAAAAAAAGGAAAAGTGAGCCTGGCCATTTAAATTTCCACCGATGCCTACAAACAGGAAAACCAAGAACTGAACTCCAGCAGGACAGATCCCAGGAGGGAAATCAGTTTAGCACCTCAGGCAGTCACGCCATGGGTTAATCAGAGTTGGGTGGTATCCGATTCCAACTCTTGGCCCCGTGAAGACATTGCATCTAATACATGAATAAATGAATCTGGCTGCACAAGTTATTATCAGCTCCTTCCAGGCCAGGAAACCTGAGGAGAGAATTTGCAAATCCCCTGAAACCTGACTGGTTCCCAGTCTTTCTTCCCATTGGGATCAATCTTTAAATCTTCTGGACTTACTGTCAAACCCCCAGCAGTTACCATCAACAGAGGCTGTCCTCCAGCACAAAGTCGACCTCTCCAGCTTGCCCTTTTTTGATCATTGCAGTCAGTTTATAAAAGTAGCCAACAAGTTTTCATTTTCCATTCGTCCCCCCAGAAAACTCAGCCCACTGATGCCATGTGCCAAGGATTCCACAAGCCCCTGGCAACTGCAGCCTCTTAGGTGAGGTGGGGAGATGACCCAAACTGCTAGAAGCAGCTGCTTCCTCTCAGGGCCACTGAGCTCTGACCCAGATGGGCTTACCTGATAGGAGTGCGCCAGGTAGCTGTGGAGGGCATCCAGGTTTTCAATAAACTCTGTGAGGTTTCCTCTCAGTGTCCATAACAATTGGTCATAGCCAGACATTTTGCAGAATTTAAAGAAGTATTCCCCAAAGAGTTTCAGAATGGCTTCCATGGAGACCTCTGTGGCACCCAAAATACAAGCCCCGGTCAGGTGAAATACTAAATTCCACTCATGTCTTTTCCAAAGGTGATGAGCCCCTGGGAAGAGAACTTCTGAAAAGTGCATGGACACATGTGGAATTGTTCCTTCCTCTTTCCTCCTTCCACCCCTCCTTTCCTGCTATTAATAAATCTAGCTTGTTCAAGGTGAGAAAAAAAAAAAAACACAGCTGTGTTGTGGGCCGCCTAGGCTGAAGCTCTGAGCAGGTGCATCCTGTAACCTGCTGGGAAAACAACCCCAGAGGCCTCCCTGTCCCCAGGACCTCCGTCAGGAGGGCTGGGCTGTTTGCAAAGTTGGGTCTTAAAGTGGCAGTGTGCTCGGGGCTGGTGCACTGGGATGACCCAGAGGGAGGGGATGGGGGGGGAGGTGGGAGGGGGGCTCAAGATGGGGAACACATGTACACCCATGGCGGATTCATATNAGAATACTTCAGTGGGTTGCCTTTTCCTTCTCCAAGGGATCTTCCCGACCCAGGGTTTGAACCCATGTCTCCTGCATTGGCAGAAGGATTCTTTACTACTGAGGGACCAGGGAAGCCAAGTGCAAAGAGGAGGAAATTGAGGCTCAGGGAGGTTAAGGCCAGATTCACTGCAGATCATTCTTGAACCCAAATGAGTCTTTCCACCATGCCATGCTGCTTCTGTCTATACTCCAAGGGGTGGCTGGCTGCGTGCTTGGCCTCTGACCAAGTGACCATGAGCATCTTCAGTCTGAATGAGCAGGAGCTTGGAGGAACTGCAAGTGGAGAAGAGTTCCTCTCTTGCTCTGGAAACCTAAGGCCATCTGTGCTGCAGTGTGGCACATCTGAAAAATCAAGGCTACATCCGAAGAGACCATCTTGCTCTGGGAATAAATGTTGACATCCAAGTGTGTACCATCTCACGATAGATGGTGCCAGGATGTCAGGATAATCCCTAAGGATGTGTGAAAAATTTGGGGTGTTTTTTTTGGGAGGGATGTCTAGGCGAATCCCTGAGAGAAGCTCTTTTCTTGCCCGCTTGGGTAGTAAGCAGCTCAGCACCCGGTTCACAGCTTTTGGCCTGAGTGAGGGAAGAGATTAAGGATGGGGGCTCCTTCTGAGATTTTTATTCCCTCCCACAGTGGTGGTGGTAGTGGAGGGTGGGGGTGAAAGAATCAGAAGGAGGTAAAGAGGGGGGTGCTAGTTAAAATGAGGGTTTTTTCCCCAAGTATCTATCTTTCCAAAAGCATATACATGAGTATAGATGGGCATGCTTACATTTGAGTAATCTGAAGAAGATTTGAGGCCGCGCAATGTAAAAATATGATAAAACAGGAAAAAGTTACTTTAAAAAGTTATGTCCAAAGCCTACCTAGTGAGAAATAACAATAATAATAGAATGCAAAAGGGCTGAAACAAAACACAAGCTTTTGCTGGCATTTCTACCCTCACTTTGCACCTAAGCCTCAGCTACTTCCTAGACACAGTTCTTGAAGCTGATGTTTTAATCCTTCCGGTCATGTCTCCAACTCTCTAAATATTAAGATTGTGCTTTTATATTTTAATTGAAATGTGATTTTATAAAAGTTGGAGAATCAGGGCAATGGGAAAATACTGAGAAGCCAACCAGGACATTGTTTTTGGAGACAGACACACCTGGGGATGGGTCCTGACACAGCCCCCACAACCTGGGCGATTTGGGACAGTTACTTTGCCTTTCTTGACCTCAGTTTTCTTATCTGTATAATGGAAAAAATAAGAGTGCCTAATCTTAGGGGTAAGAGGATAATTCAGTGTTTATACACTACTTAGCCCAACATCTGTCTCGCAATTGGCACTCAGATGAAATTCAGCTAAAAAATAACAAGATGAATGGCACAGTTAAAACCAGAAATACAAACCTTAAGATTTTACCAAATTACTAGAGATAGACATAAAGAAAAAGTCAGCTTTATCTTATTGTATTTTTGCTAAAGAGATAATCTATAATCTTTTGCCTAGAAATCTATCAGATATCATTGCATACATTTTATTTCAGCTCATATAACATTTATATATTTTATTGATCTCATTATATGCAAAACGTCCTCACTGACACCAGAGAAGTTCTAGTCTATTGCTTCTCTCATTATTGTTTAGTTGCTAAGTCATTTTGCGACCCCATGGACTAGCCCACCAGGGTCCTCTATCCATAGGATTTCTCAGACAGAATGTTGGAATGACTTGCCATTTCCTTCTCCAGGGGATCTTCTCGACCTGGGGATCAAACCCTCATCTCCTGCACTGCAAGTGGATTCTGTACCACTGAGCCACCTGGGAACTCCCTCAAGAGTAGTCTGAGCATTCAATATAGAAATGGTGAAGAAAAAGCGTAGCAAACTGTAAAGGGCCCTAAAAACAAATATCAACTCTTTTATATAAAATAATAAGCTATTATTATGACATGTGCAAATGCCACTTTGCCTCTTTAATACAGCATTTTCTTTTTTAAAAAAAGGAAAAGTGAGCCTGGCCATTTAAATTTCCACCGATGCCTACAAACAGGAAAACCAAGAACTGAACTCCAGCAGGACAGATCCCAGGAGGGAAATCAGTTTAGCACCTCAGGCAGTCACGCCATGGGTTAATCAGAGTTGGGTGGTATCCGATTCCAACTCTGGCCCCGTGAAGACATTGCATCTAATACATGAATAAATGAATCTGGCTGCACAAGTTATTTATCAGCTCCTTCCAGGCCAGGAAACCTGAGGAGAGAATTTGCAAATCCCCTGAAACCTGACTGGTTCCCAGTCTTTCTTCCCATTGGGATCAATCTTTAAATCTTCTGGACTTACTGTCAAACCCCCAGCAGTTACCATCAACAGAGGCTGTCCTCCAGCACAAAGTCGACCTCTCCAGCTTGCCCTTTTTTGATCATTGCAGTCAGTTTATAAAAGTAGCCAACAAGTTTTCATTTTCCATTCGTCCCCCCAGAAAACTCAGCCCACTGATGCCATGTGCCAAGGATTCCACAAGCCCCTGGCAACTGCAGCCTCTTAGGTGAGGTGGGGAGATGACCCAAACTGCTAGAAGCAGCTGCTTCCTCTCAGGGCCACTGAGCTCTGACCCAGATGGGCTTACCTGATAGGAGTGCGCCAGGTAGCTGTGGAGGGCATCCAGGTTTTCAATAAACTCTGTGAGGTTTCCTCTCAGTGTCCATAACAATTGGTCATAGCCAGACATTTTGCAGAATTTAAAGAAGTATTCCCCAAAGAGTTTCAGAATGGCTTCCATGGAGACCTCTGTGGCACCCAAAATACAAGCCCCGGTCAGGTGAAATACTAAATTCCACTCATGTCTTTTCCAAAGGTGATGAGCCCCTGGGAAGAGAACTTCTGAAAAGTGCATGGACACATGTGGAATTGTTCCTTCCTCTTTCCTCCTTCCACCCCTCCTTTCCTGCTATTAATAAATCTAGCTTGTTCAAGGTGAGAAAAAAAAAAAACACAGCTGTGTTGTGGGCCGCCTAGGCTGAAGCTCTGAGCAGGTGCATCCTGTAACCTGCTGGGAAAACAACCCCAGAGGCCTCCCTGTCCCCAGGACCTCCGTCAGGAGGGCTGGGCTGTTTGCAAAGTTGGGTCTTAAAGTGGCAGTGTGCTCGGGGCTGGTGCACTGGGATGACCCAGAGGGAGGGGATGGGGGGGGAGGTGGGAGGGGGGCTCAAGATGGGGAACACATGTACACCCATGGCGGATTCATATCGATGTATGGCAAAACCACTACGATATTGTAAAGTAATTAGCCTCCAATTAAATAAATCTGTATTAAAAAAAAGTTTAAAAAATTTAAAAGTTTAAAAAAAAAGTGGCAGTGACAGCCTTGCGCAGAGACACTGTCTGCTTGACTCTTAGGTTCTATAAAGGTACAAAAATCCATGAAGTTGCTGTTCCAGACACTGGTTATTCTGTTTCTGCCCATCCCACTCTGTTCATAGGAAAGGACCTCTGACTGTTTCTTGAGCAAGCATCTTGGGTTTGGGTGTGGTTTTGCCCATCCCTGCCGGGCTTGGAGCTTCCTCTAGGATTCATAGTTGAGAATGCTTGTCAAGGAGAAGACAAAGGTCACTTTTCAAACCCAACCCCTGTGTTGTGTAGTTAGACAGTTTCCCTTCGGTGAATTTAGGATTCCTCGAGTTTTCTAAGTCACAGGACATCAGGAATATGTAGGAAATGACAAGACAATGCAAGAAAGAACTAAAGACAAGTCGTAGATACCTTAGCATATTTTTTGACAGTGTATGGGACAGTCTAAAACATGCTCAGTATTCTGTCTTTTGTGTAGCAAATAAGGGGCAATAAGGAAATATGCATCTATCTGCATATTTGTGCAAAGACAAACAGCAGAAACTACTGAGACTGGTTACCTAGAGCAGTGGCCCCCAAACTTTTTGGCACCAGGGACCAGTTTTGTAGAAGACAATGTTTCTACAGACCAGGAAGGAGGGGGATGATTTCAGGTTTGTTCAAGCACATTTGAAAAGACCCTGATGCTGGGAAAGATTGAGGGCAGGAGGAAAGGGACGACAGAAGATGAGATGGTTGGATGGCATCACCGATTCGCTAGACATGGGTCTGGGTGAACTCCGGGAGTTGCTGATGGACAGGGAGGCCTGGCGTTCTATGGTTCATGGGGTCTCAAAGAGTCAGACACGACTGAGCGACTGAACTGAACTGAATGAGCACATTTATTGTGCACTTTGTTTCCTTTATTATTATATCAGCTCCACCTCTATCATCTGGGATTAGATCCCAGAGACTGGGGATCCCTGACCTACAGGGCACTGGGAATGGGTGGAAATAGAACAATGGTGGAGTGTGCGTGCATAGGGAGGGGCACTTCTCGAGCAAAATTTTTGCACAGTTCTGGTTTGGGGAATCATGTTAATGATTCTTACACTTGAAGAAATAAATAAGGATAGAGAAAACTCTAAGATAGAATACAAACAGAAGCAAATGAACAAAATAGTATTTCACCAGAATAGTTCTGAAGAACCTCATAACCCAAGAGGCAACCAAATAGCCCAGGCAGCAAAAAAAAAAAAAAAAATTGAACTCTGAACATAGGATTTTGACTCTGTCCTTTAGGCTAAAGACAAAACGAACTTTAAATAAATATTTGACTATGTGAGTAGGCTTCCTTCCCACAGCGATATGAGTTAGCAAATCTGAAATGACTTTCTGAATGCCAAGGATTAAACCTATAAGTAAATATGTGGGAAATGATGGAAACCAGGTTTCTCTTTGTATGAGAAAGAAGAAGAGAAGAAGGAAGCCTGTGGTATAGATTAGGAAAGCTACCTAAGAAGACCACAGAACCCATCCCAGCTTCAGACAGATATAGATAGAGAATTTGAGCATTAGAATAACAAAAATATAAGATTATAGCCAAATAAGAGTAAAGAGTTCACACTGGTAGAGATAGGGAAAATTCTTCCTGATAGTAGAAATTCAACTAATGAATTAATAGGAATGATATGCCTAGAAAAAAATTACCATTTGACCGCATTATAATTATTGATTCAAATAAGAATCAGCAATGAATACTAAAATTAGGGAAGGGAGAGTTTGAGAAGCAACAAGATATAGACATAGTTTGAAAGTATCTCTCATAAGATACTATTCAAAGGGGAAAAATAATAACTTTACAGCGGAGAAACCTGGCAGATTCCATGCAAACCAAGCAATCAAAGTAGCACCACTAATGGGACAAGCAGGCATAAGATGTCTCCTATGATGAGCTGGGAAGGACAAAACATAACCCTCTGGTCTTCCTGCCAAGAAAGTGTAGCCTGAACTGAATCACGAGAAGACAGCAGATAATCCTGAGTTGAGGGGCATGCTACAACATAGCCAGTCAAGGGGACTCCCTTGGTTAAGATCTCGCCTTCCAGTGTAGGTGTGCCGGTTCAATCCCCGGTCAGGGAACTAACTCCCACATGCCTCGTGGCCAAAAACAAAACAAAACCCTCATGAAAACAGAAGCAATATTGTAACAAAATCAAAAAAGACTTTTAAAAAGTCTACATCAAAAATTTAAAAAAATAGCTGACTAGAACTTTCTAAAGATGTCAGCATTATAAGACACAAAGACTCAGGGACTGTTCCAAATTACAGAAAGTCAAAGAAATGTGACAGCTTGATCCAGGGTGTTCTTTTGTCCTATAGGACATTACTGGGAAAGCTGGGAAAATCTCAGTCAAGTCTGTAGTTTAGATAATAGCACCATAGCAACATTCATTTCCTGAACTGAACTGGTTACGTAAGTGCACTTTTGGAATAAAGAGACATCATTTTCTTAACATACCAACGATTCAGGGAAAAAATACAGAGAGAAGGATAGAGCCAGCGTGGTAAAATGTTAACGTTTTGGGAATATGGATGAAGAACGTACGGCAATTCTTTGTACTATTCTTACAATCCTTCTGTGAATTTGAAATCATGTCAAAGTAAAAAGGTTTCACTGATTGTCCTGAAAAAACCTTAGGAAATCTAACATCAGAAGACCACAGTTCTCCACCACCAGCTGAGGTACAGCTGGCTCCCGGGTCTCTGGAACATTCAGAATTTTGCTAGGTAGAATCAGGGCATTATGATTATGCCTTAAAATGCCTTTATCTTGTTAGAGATTCATCCTGAAATATTTACGGGTGCAATTATGGGAAACCTGAGATTCGTTTGAAGATTTTCCAGTAAAAGCAAAAGGAGAAATAAGGGAGGAGGAACCACAGAGAAGAAATGAGATTGGCAACATATAAATACTGATTGAAGCTGGGTGAAGGGGATGTGGGCTTCGGTGTGCAATTCCCTTGATTTGTGTGTGTGGGTATGAAAAATTCTATTAAAAAGTGGGTTGTTTTTTTTTCTTAAATGGGTTCTTTGATGGCAGAAAATAACAGTCACTGAGTGTCTGTGCTTGGCTTCCCAGGAGAGAGAGAGCTGTAGGGCCTTCTGGGAAGCTTTTCAGTTGGAATGATGTATAAGCTCAAACTTTCTGACTTAACAAGCTTGGCTCTTCAGCATCACTAGGAAATGTTTACTGCTTGCTGGGCGACAGTCGCTCAAGGGACTGGAAAGAGCAGAGTTAGGCTGTGCAGGGCGGGTGGTGGGAGGGGACACCTAGTAAGGCCCAGGGGGTGCCCAGAGCTGCCTTTGCCTACACTGGGCCTTCTCTGGGCAAAGGGCCCTCTCCTGGCTGCCCTGCCCACAACCTCTGCCAGCCTCCCATCACCCAGAAACAAGTGACAAGAGCTGCTCCTCTGGGGACCCACCCAAGGCACCCAGAAAAGCACGTGCTCTTCCATAAGACAGGGAAGGGACTGCTATGCATTTTCAAGATTTTTCCTTTGAAAATGGGTCTTTCCCCCCTAAAGCTTGGATATCCAAAGGAATAAGCTTCAGATACCTGGAAAGAACCATTCTTCTAGAGCACTCTTCTTCTCAACAATATTCAACCAGGCATGAGATAACAGATGGGAAAATCTGTGAGGAGGTAGAGGCCTTTAAGAAAGGGAGAAGGGGACTGCCCTGGCGGTCCAGGTGGTTAAGACTTCAATGGATAGGGCACAGGTTTCGATCTCTGGTGGGGGAACTAAGATCTCACATGCCACAGCCAAAAAATAGAAGGCAAAAAAAGGAACAGCAATCCATGTTGGTACCATAGGTTATGAGGAGGAAAAGTGAAAGTGTTAGTCACTCAATCATGTCCTACTCTTTGCAACCCCATGGACTGTAGCCCACCAGGCGGCTCTGTCCATGGGATTCTCCAGGCAATAATACTGGAGTGGGTTGCCATGTCCTCCTCCAGGAGATCTTCCCGACCCAGGGATCGAACCTGAGTCTCCTGCTTTCAGGCAGATCCTTTACTGTCTGAGCCACCAGGGAAGCCCCACAAGGAGGAAACAGATTCTCGAGGGGTGGGGGCGGGGTTTGATTCTTGGTATAGCAGTATGTTTATCAGGTAGTAGAGGGGAAAAAAAGAACTGGGAAATGGATGCAGGCAGCTCAGGTGGGAGACCGTCTACAGTCAAGGTGCCGCGTCGCTCACACCAGGTGTGAGCTGCCTGCTTCCTGGTGAGCTTTGGAGCAGAGAAGTCTGCCCAGCAAGGGGTCCACCAGTTGGGCTCAGGAGGGACGGGCCTGCTTTGCTGAGTGGAAGGCACGTGGCTCACATGATCAAACTTCATCTTTAGGATAACCACTCAATGTAGGTGCTGTAGGTGCCAGCAATGTTTACTGATGAGGAATTTGCCCCAGCTTATCCTTTTAGGGATGGTGCAGCCAGGGGGTGCACCCAGGGCTGTCCAGTTCCAAAGACCTTGCCAGGAACGTCCCTGGTGGTCCAGTGGTTAAGACTCTGCGCTCTCAATGCAGGAGCCCGGGTTCCATCCCAGGTCAGGGAACTAGATCCCACATGTCACAACTGAGACCCAGCATAGCCAAATAAATAAAAATAAATATTGTTTAAAAAAAAGAAGCAAGCAATCTCGTGTCCACCTAGTCCACTGCTCCTCCCGCCCACCGGCTGCAGTGCTGGCCTGGGCATCAGGACACCTGAGTCGTATCCCCATTTTTGGTTGGTCGCAGGATCTAGGCTGTTTATTCCACCTCAGAGAGTCACAGTAAAGATCAAATGATAACGCCTGATTTCAGGACCTTGTAAAATGTTATGTTGTTCCTCCTCTTTTTAAAGAGCTAGGCGCAGAGAAGGCTTGCTGGCACTTGCTGATGGCTAACTGTTGAAATGCATTTTACTGCTGGTTTCTTAGCAGGCAAAGTCTAGACGGGCACAGCTGTGCCAAATGGCTGTGGTGTGTTGTTTTGAATTTTGTCACTTCAGATCACTAATAACCCACTTACACGCTAAGTAGGCGCTTATTCATACACAGAGCAATTCTTATGCAAGGCTCAACCTGCCATCTGGTGCCTCCCTGATTATGCTAATTAGAAAGCGCAGAGCTATGCAGTGGCAGAGTGGCCTGGAAAAGTACCAACAATTGCTTAAAGGTAGAGAAATGGCATTCTGGAGCCCATTTGGAAGGCAAAGTACTAACTAGTACTTCCTAACCAAGCATCCTTTGTCTAAGGCAAGAGTTTGTCTCGACTGACCAGTGTCTTTTGTTAAACAATGAAATGTCCTTCCTGCAGAATTCTCTCCTCCATCAGGGCCTTGCTCTCTCTGATTTATGGAAGATAGACAGACAGCCAAGACATTCACCCAGATCCATCTGATTCCAAAGGCTTCTCTAGAGGCCTAGTGCCCACCCAGTAGGTGGGTACTATTTATATACATCTATGGTGGGTGTGTGCATGCACATTCAGTCATGTCTGACTCCTTGTGACCCCATGGGCTCCTCTGTCAATGGAATTTTCCAGGCAAGAATACTGGAGGGAGTTGCCATTTCCTTCTCCAGGGGATCTAACCCATGTCTCTTGCATCTCCTGCACTGGCAGGCAGGTTCTTTATCAGCTGAGCCACCAAGCGCCCCAATATCTGAATCTATATTGGTATATCTACAGCTATACCAACATTGCACAGAAGACAGGAATCAAGACCATCCCCAAGAAAAAGAAATGCAAAAAAGAAAAATGGCTGTCTGAGGAGGCCTTACTAATAGCTGTGAAAAGAAGGGAAGTGAAAAGCAAAGGAGAAAAGGAAAGATATATCCATTTGAATGCAGAGTTCCAAAGAATAGCAAGGAGACATAAGAAAGCCTTCCTCAGCGATCAATGCAAAGTAATAGAGGGAAACAACAGAATGGGAAAGACTAGAGATCTCTTCAAGAAAATTAGAGATACCACGGGAACATTTCATGCAAAGATGGGCTCAATAAAGGACAGAAATGGTAGGGACCTAATAGAAGCAGAAGATATTAAGAGGTGGCAAGAATACACAGAAGAACTGTACAAAAAAGATCTTCACGACCCAGATAATCAAGATGGTATGATCACTCACCTCACCTAGAGCCAGACATCCTGGAATGCGAAGTCAAGTGGGCCTTAGGAAGCACCACTACAAACAAAGCTAGTGGAGGGGATAGAATTCCAGTTAAGCTGTTTCAAATCCTGAAAGATGATGCTGTGAAAGTACTACACTTAATATGCCAGCCAATTTGGAAAACTCAGCAGTGGCCACAGGACTGGAAAAGGTCAGTTTTCATTCTAATCCCAAAGAAAGGCAATGCCAAAGAATGCTCAAACTACTGCACAATTGCACTCATCTCACATGCTAGTAAGGTAATGCTCAAAATTCTCCAAGCCAGGCTTCAGCAATACGTGAACCGTGAACTTCCTGATGTTCAAGCTGGTTTTAGGAAAGGCAGAGGAACCAGAGTTTTAATTGCCAACACCCGCTGGATTATGGAAAAAGTAAGAGAGTTCCAGAAAAATATCTACTTCTGCTTTATTGACTATGCTAAAGCCTTTGTGTGGATTACAATAAACTGTGGAAAATTCTTCAAAAGATGAGAATACCAGACCACCTGACCTGCCTCATGAAAAACCTGTATGCAAGTCAGGAAGCAACAGTTAGAACAGGACATGGAACAACAAACTGGTTCCAAATAGGAAAAGGAGCATGTCAAGGCTGCATATTGTCACCCTGCTTATTGAACTTATATGAAGAGTACATCATGAGAAATGCTGGGCTGGAGGAAGCACAAGCTGGAATCAAGATTTCCGGGAGAAATATCAATAACCTCAGATATGCAGATGACATCACCCTATGGCAGAAAGTGAAGAACTAAAGAGCCTCTTGATGAAAGTGAAAGAGGAGAGCGAAAAATTTGGCTTAAATCTCAAAATTCAGAAAACTAAGATCATGGCATCCAGTCCCATCACTTCATGGGAAATAGATGGGGAAACAGTGGGAACAGTGTCAGACTTTATTTGGGGGGGCTCCAAAATCACTGCAGATGGTGATTGCAGCCATGAAATTAAAAGACACTTACTCCTCGGAAGGAAAATTATTACCAGCTTGACAGCATATTAAAAAGCAGAGACATTACTTTGTCAACAAAGGTCCATCTAGTCAAGGCTATGGTTTTTCCAGTAATCATGTACGGATGTGAGAGTTGGACTATAAAAAAAGCTGAGTGCCGAAGAATTGATGCTTTTGAAGTGTGGTGTTGGAGAAGACTCTTGAGAGTCTCTTGGACTGCAAGGAGATCCAACCACTCTATCCCAAAGGGGATCAGTCCCGGGTGTTCATTGGAAGGACTGATGTTGAAGCTGAAACTCCAGTACTTTGGCCACCTGATGTGAAGAGCTGACTCATGAAAAGACCCTGATGCTGGGAAAGATTGAAAGCAGGAGGAGAAGGGGAAGACAGAGGATGAAATGGCTGGATGGCATCACCGACTCAATGAACATGGGTTTGGGTGGACTCCAGGAGTTGGTGTTGGACAGGGAGGCCTGGCGTGCTGCGGTTCATGGGGTTGCAAAGAGTCAGAAGTGACTGAGCGACTGAACTGAGAACTGGAACAGATATATCTATATCTATCTATACTTATAGATCAATAAATAGATGTGAAGAGAGAGAAGCCACACAGCCCATGCTTCCCAGGGTCATCCTGATTCCAAGTCTCATGCATGTGTTTACTCAATTTTGAATCCCAATTTTTTATTTGAAAAATGCACTCACCATACCTATACACCCTTTCAGGAATAGGCCAACAGATGTTACTGTGATAAGAGGAAAATACTCTTCTGATTTTCAAAGCTAGACAGAAATCACAGCGCTAGACTTTGGCCTTTGGTAGGAAGGCAGCATGAGTCAGCCTACACATTGGTCTATACACTTGTTGCTGCCTCTAAACATGTTGGTTGGTTGGGAAGTGTGAGTGCACTGGGGCAGGCATGTGATGGGCTCTCTCTGCCAAAAGTACTGCTACACCACAATGGCACCCACAGTCATACACAGTCACCAGAACAGCCTGCGTGTGATATTAGAGGTATGTAGTATTTCTCTCTGGACACATAAATACTAATTAGAATTCCTGACTGGTCTGCTAGGACTGCCTAAGCAATGTACTGTAGCCTGGTGTGTGGTCTAAAACAGACATTTATTTTTCTTAGTTCTGGAGGTTAGACATTCAAAGTCAAGGTGCCAGTATGGCAGGTCCTAGTGAGAGCTCTCCTCCTGGATTCTTCCTCTCTCCCTACATTATGTGTGTGTGCGGTGGGGAAAGACAGACAGACAGGCAAGAGACCGAAAACAAGCTCTTCAGTGTCTCTTCCTATCAGGGCGTTAATCTCATCATAAGGATCCCACCCTCATAACCTCGTCTAAATTATCTCCCCAAAGGCTCCCTCTCCAAGTTCATCCCATGGAGGTTTGGATTTCAACATAGGAACTTGAGAGTGGGCACAATTCAGTACACAGAAGTTCTCAATTTAAAAAAGATTTTCAAAATGTTGAAAAATACCTGTTCCTTTACAGCTCCACTCTCCAGATCCATGAGATGACCAAACTTTCCCTGGAAAGGGCAAAGAGTCCATAGCTTCTGTTTTGCAGGTCAAGTGGTCTGTTGGGTAGTGCATGTTTGAATAAGAGGGTATCTACCTGTGAGCTGTGATATTTAACATCGTAAGTGAAAGTGAAAGTTGCTCAGTCGTGTCCAACTCTTTGCAACCCCATGGGCTATACAGTCCATGGAATTCTCCAGGCCAGAATACTGGAGTGGGTAGCCTTTCCCTTCTCCAGGGCATCTTCCCAACCCAGGGATCAAACCCAGGGCTCCCACATTGCAGGTGGATTCTTTACCAGCTGAGCCATAAGGCAAGCCCAAGAATATTAATAGAGTGGGTAGCCTACCCCTTCTACATCTTCTCTAACATCGTAAACACATATGTAAAAGACCTAAGAAGTCATGTTTAAGGAGATGACCACCCCCGCCCAGCCCCCGCCCCAGATCTCTTATGCGTGATGACAGAGGTTTCTGGGAGCCCGCCCCCTGGCAGGCAGGACAGGGCAGGAGTTGGGTGTGGACCAGGAGGTACTGAGCCAGCTCTTCTCTAAGTCTCCCTGTGAGCCCCTTTAGAAAGGGGAGTGGGTGGGGTTCGCTCAACTGTGACCAGCAGGAGGCTGCAGGAGCCCTGCCTGCTGGCCGCCCGCGTCCTCTGTCACAGGGTCACCGCCCGGGGAGGTGGGGCACTGACTTGGGAAGCTGTCTGGAGATGGTGCTCCCTGGAGCCCAAATTCAAAGAGCCTAAGGATCAACCGCAAAGTTTACTCCCTGCACCGTATTTTCAGCCTCAGAAACAACCTTATCGAGTTCTATCAGGAGGTGCAGGGGACAAGTGAATAGGAGCCAACAGACATCTGGCTGGACTAGTTGGTGCCCCAAACTCCTCCTCCTTCCCATCACCATCGTCCCCTCAGTTCTCACTGGCACCCCTGGCCCCTGCTTGGCTAGACAAACAGCCTGATGAACCAGAGGCAGCAGCCCCTTGGCTGGGGCGGGTTTGCTCGTCACACACATCAGCTCCCTAAACCTGAACGGGTCCCTTTCAGGCTCTGCAGACACTCCTGGCTTCTCCCAGGTGCGATGCCCAGAAGGGTTTTCTGCATCCAGGAGTTGACCGGGGACAGGAGATGGGACGCAGACGTCAATCACATTGCTATGTGAAAATCCAGGGGAAAGCCTTCTTTTCTATTGGGTCCAGGTGCGTGAGATTAGGGCTGGCACATTTGTTTGTTTTCTTTTTGATCAGAGAATTCTTCTGAGATTCAAAGGAAGGGGAAATAAACACAGCGTCTCAGCTGACACAGGCACTTTACACATTCCTGCCGCGTTCTAGTAGTGTTCTTGCCTGGAAAATCCCAGGGACGGGGGAGCCTGGTGGGCTGCAGTCCGTGGGGTCGCACAGAGTCGGACACGACTGAAGCAACTTGGCAGCTTCAGCAGCCGCGTTCTAGAGCAGCCCCTTGTCCCTGTGGGTGAGTGGCTGCCCTGGTGTGTTCCTGAGCATACCTGCTGGGCTGGTTATGCTGATATTCAGTTCAGTCACTCAATCGTGTCCGACTCTTTTCGACCCCATGGACTGAAGCATGCCAGGCCTCCTTGTCCACCACTAACTCCTGGAGCTTACTCAAACTCATGTCTATTGAGTCAGTGATGCCATCCAACCATCTCATCCTCGGTTGTCCCCTTCTTCTCCCGCCATTAATCTTTCCTAGCATCAGGTTCTTTTCAAATGAATCAGTTCTTCCCATCAGGTGGCCAAAGTGTTTGGAGTTTCAGCTTCAGCATCAGTCCTTCCTGGCCTTAACCTATAACTGTCTCAGAAAGAGGTCCTCAGGATGGTAGATCTGTTGGCTGGGCCCTCAGAGGTATCGTGAAACCAGCTAGAAACCACATTCCTGCCTCCTGACCCTCTGGGGGTTGCACGGGAACGGGCCTGAAGGCCCTGAGCTCCTGCCTCAGCCACATTTCCAGCACACCTGCCGCAGGGTCTTAGGTGCCAGGCGACGAGCCTGACGCCGCCGTGTCCACCTGCAATAATTCCTAAATGCCATCCCAGCATGACCCAAAGTTATGCTGCCTGTGAGGAATGGGCAAGGGAAATTTAACTTGGACTGAAAGAAGGGTGTTATCAAAGAGGCTGGAAGTGCTGGAGGGCTTCCTCACCTCTGCTGGCAAGCCCCCTAGAGCTCGGGGCCAGAGAGGCCACCTGCCCCTCCTTCCTCTCCAGGCCCTGGTCCACTGTGTGCTCCAAGCGAGAGAGAAGGAAGGAGAAAGGAAGGGAGGGTGGACTGGGTTGAACAATGTTCTCATCAAAATCTAGGTCCACCGGAAAGCAAAGAAGGCCCTATTTGGACTTACCGAGAACCTTGCAGGCCTCCTGAATGAGCTTAATGGTGATGACGTCATCATACACTGTGTAAGTCATGAAGGCGTCTTGCACGTTTGCAGAAGCTCTGAAAAATAAATCACAGCACCATGGAAACCCAGCAACTGGAGTCTGCCCCAGGAATACATCCATCGACCTGGCAAGATACAGCAAGAACATTCCTGATTGTAAGGAACGGGAAGCATTGGTGTGTTTATGTCCCAGGTCTCCAGTGACACTTTCCCTGGGCCCTGGTCTGAGCCAAGAGCTCCCGTCTCGAGTAGAAGGTAGCTCACTTCACAGTAGGTGATGTGCTCCCCCAACTTCTGTCGAGAACATTGGTCTTACCCTCTGGCCTGGGCTGCTAGATCATGACTTATTGTGAACCATCTTTGCGTGCTCACGCTCAGTCACTTCAGTCATGTCCACCTCTTCGCAATCCCATGGACTGAAGCCCATGAGGCTTCTCTGTCCATGGAATTCTCCAGGCAAGAATACTAGAGTGGGTTGCTATGCCCTCCACCATGGGATGTTCCCAGCCAAGGGATTGAACCTCTGTCTCCTGCGACTCCTGCACTGCAGGTGGATTCTTTACCGCTTAGCCACAGAGCAAGCCCAAGCACCTCCAAACGGCACTGTCTTGGCACGTGTTGGGAACCTAATGCATGGTAGTGAACTTGGAACTCAGTGGTCATGGTCTTCTGAAACAGGTAGAGCAGCTGCTTCAGAATCTCACGGTTTTGCAATGTACTTGGCTGGGTTGTAGGAGTGACTGCTGGACTTCAGTTCTGTAACATCTGACCAGATCTGGTGAGGAGAGACTGAACCTGGGAGTCAGAAAGCCGGCACCCTTGGCTTGGCCCTTGCGTGGGTTGCTAAGGTATAGTTAGCAATTCAGTTAACGTAGGGGGAAGGAGGCAGGTCAGGGAATGCTTCCTTGAGAAAGGGAGGTTTCATCAAAACTGAGGAATGGGTAGGCCAAGAGGAGCACTCTGGACAGAGAGTTTATGCTTTGAGGCAGCAGAGAGCATCTCTGAAGAGCAAGGATGAGTACAGAATATTTGAATTTATCCCAGAACACATCACAGAATCTTGGAATTGGGAGAGGTGAGAAATTTCCTAATTGTCGAATTTCCCACCCTACACAACTCCGTGCTTCTTAAAAAGAAGCTCACTGCTCTGCAAGCAATACAGTGTATTCAGAGACTGCTCTCTCTGATAGAAGGTTCTTTCTTAGGTTAAGCTGAGACCTACGTCTGAGCCTCATTTTGTTGAGCATCTGCTTCTGGATAGAGATTATTTCTAATCACCCCTTGTCCTACTGAGGACACTGATGCTCAGAGAGGTCAGTGTCTCGCCGGCATCAGCCAGTTGACAAATGAAGGATCTGGGCTCTGAAGCCCATAGAGCTCCTGCATTTCGCTGTCCCCTGCATATGCCTCCTGCATAGTTCTGCCCTTTGGGGAAAGGCAGACTGGGCTAGTCCCACCTCCATCCAGATCCCAAGCCTTCTGTATTTGAAGATCCTTTCTCACTCCTAAATCTTCCAGTTTTTCCTGGGCTGAACTCTCCTTTCTCTTTCTAGAACTCACCTTCCTCACTGCAAAATGGAATAATGATCCTTGTCCCACATTTTTGGCAGGAGTATGTGAAAGTGAAAGTCGCTCAGTCGTGTCCGACTGTTTGCGACTCCAGGGACTAGTCCATGGAATTCTCCAGGCCAGAATACTGGAGTGGGTAGCCTTTCCCTTCTCCAGGGGAGCTTCCCAACCCAGGGATGGAACCCAGGTCTCCTGCATTGCAGGCGGATTCTTTATCAGCTGAGCCACGAGGGAAGCCCCACGGGAGTATGGGTGAGGATAAAATAGGATGAGCAAAGGGAAAAGCCTGGGGGCAATGAGCAGCAGCCTCTCCTGTGGCCAGCAGAGGCTGTGACTGTACTGAGAACACAGAGGTGGTCTGGGACACGGTGGGGGTGGATGGGAGGGAGCCGCCACTGCGGCGAGGAGGCAGGAAACGTCTCAGGCCCACCCCGACACAAGTGAGCTCTGAGGGAAAATCACTTCCTCCCTGTAGGCCTCCATTTCCTTATCTGTAAAGGTGGTGTAGTGGGTGAAATCAGCATTCTTCTTCTCAATCCACGCTCCTCCCCCTCATACACACTCACCGGAGATCTGAGAGCCTGCGGGACCCTGTCCCCACGGCTGCACATCACTGAACAAGAAGCTTCCAGTCTCCCTCTGTTGGTGTATTTTCCCTCTTGGGTCCGTGTCTGCACAGGGGCCTCTGAGCATCAGTGGATCCAGCTCTTCCAAGAAGCTGCATAAGGGCCCCCCCCCAGGGCAGATGGGGGTCTGAGCCACCACCTCCCCCTTAAGTGGGGTGCTCTCTGCCGTGTGGCCATCACCCTCCATCCCTGCCTGAGTCTGCCAGCCTCTTCTTTCCTGTAGGCTGAGCTCACGGTGTCAAAGGTGGATGTGGTTTGTGCATATGTTGCACATTTGTGGAATGCCAGACATGCCCAGACCGAGAGGGTTATTCGGAGACTGTCAGCCTTGTTTATTGATCCCAGAATCTTGCATCTAACACCTCCCCAGAGTCAATGCACTCTGGCATACAGTCATTTGATCTGCTTTAGAGAAACAATATGTTCTCCAAGAATTAAAAAAGTAATTAACTAATCGATATCTTGCCAACGAGAAGACAAAGCCTCTGGTAAGAAGAAGAAAAGGAGAGAGAAATGGCCATTGGAAAATACGCTGATGAGATTGGGGGTTGGAAACATCAATGAAGTAAGAGGTAGATGACCTCGGCTCAAAAAAATGCCAAGCATGTAGGTGGCCACATGGACACATATTCAGGAGTTCCGACAAGTCAGTATTTACCGAAAACAGTCAGCCATTAAATGTATGTTTCTCTTTAGTTGGTTCCAGCTGCTGCTGTTGCTGCTAAGTCGCTTCAGTCACGTCCGACTCTGTGCGACCCCATAGACGGCAGCCCACCAGGCTCCCCCGTCCCTGGGATTCTCCAGGCAAGAACACTGGAGTGGGTTGCTATTTCCTTCTCCAATGCATGAAAGTAAAAAGTGAAAGTGAAGACGCTCAGTCATATCCGACTCTTCGTGAACCCATGGACTGCAGCCCACCAGGCTCCTCCGCCCATAGGATCTTCCAGGCAAGAGTACTGGAGTGGGGTGCATCGCCTTCTCCAGCTAGTGACACCCAAAACATCTCAGCAGGACACTAGGGCCAGGTCACCTTTTCCACAATAACTTGGGGAGCAAAATAAACATACAGATTCCTGGGCCCTGGAGGTGGGCTCTAGAATTTTATATTCTTTTAACCACTTGTCTCCAATGACTCTCCAGTCTTGGACACCACTGCTCAGTAACACTTTCTAGGATTCAACCTGGCAAGGCAAAGAATTACAAGCTATAGATCTTACATTGTTCAACATAACTGAACTGATGTAATGGTTTCTAAGAGTTCAGAGTGAGCTGCGAAGCCCACAGGAAAAAATAAATAGAACTTTGTAGCAAGTTTCAGGCCAAGAAAATGGGATTGGTTCTAAAGCCTGGGAAACCGTTCCTTCTAGAGTTCCCTTATGGCAGGTGGGGGATTCTTATAACAGGTCTGAGTGTCACTGTGTGACCCAAGGGCTTCCCTGGCGGCTCAGATGGTAGAGAATCTGTCTGCGATGCAGGAAATCCAGGTTTGATCCCTGGGTTGGGAAGATCCCCTGGAGAAGGCAACGGCTACCCATTTCCACTCTTCTTGCTTGGAGAATTCCATGGACAGAGGAGGACGTGATTCAGTGAGAAAGACTCTGATGCTCTCAAGCTGTATTCCAGGGAACCCCTGTGGGTCCCTAAGATGCTTTAAGGGGCCCATGAAGTCAAAACCACTTTCATAATAAAATGAAGATGTTCTTTGCCCTTGTCACTGGTTGGTATCTGTGATAATGGTGCAAAGGCACTTGTGGATAAACCATCAGTGCCTTACTTTGAATAACAGTGGTATCAATCTGTACTAAATGGTCACTGTATTCTTCACTGCTGTATATTCATGGTTTAAAAAAGAAAAAACAAAGGCCAGCTTCACTTCAGATTGTTCTTTGTGATGCAGTAAAAAATGTCAGCTTTATTAAATCTTGGCCCTGAATCTACCTGTTCTGAACATTCTTCGTGACGCAGTGGGAAGCTTGCGTGCACAGACAGCACTTGCAGTATACGGAAGTGTAGGGGCACCTCGGGGGAAAGCACATCTACTGTTGCTTTTGTGAGACGAAGTGGCCACTTTTTTCACAGGACATCATTTCTACTCGAAAGAACCACTGACAGACAAATAACGATTACTCAGACTTGGATATTTGGCAGACATTTTCTTAAAAAAAAAAGAAAGAACAAAGTTAGCTTGTCATTTCAAGGAAAATAACTGACAGAATTTGTTGCCAATGATCAAACTCAAGCTTTCAAGTGAAAATTGGAATTTTGGAAAACTTGCATCTGCTACTGTGAGCTCATTAGCTCCCCAATTCTAAGAGGCTCTGGTGGGATTGTGGTGATATTGACAAATGTGATTTTGATATTGGATAATGTACTGTATCATGTCAACATTCATAAGATCTGCATAACTCAGGGAGCTAGGATTTTTCGAATGACTAGTGCATGACAGCTCAAAATGATGGGAAAATATTTATTTTAAAGGATAACACAGGCCACGGAACTTTCACTTAATGGAGAATGGACAAGGTCATTGGTGTTTGGTTTCAAGGTCACTGAAACCAAGGTCATTGGTTTCACACTCAATATAGGCTTCCGAGGTGGTGCAGTGGTAAAGAATCCTCCTGCCAATGCAGGAGACACAAGAGACATGGGTTCCATTCCTGGGTTGGGAAGGTCTCCTGGAGGAGGGCATGGCAACCCACTCCACTGTTCTTGCCTGGAGAATCCCATGGACAGAGGAGCCTGGCAGGCTACAGCCTGTGGGGTACACAGAGTCAGACAAGACTGCACACAGATTGTAACTGATCTTTGAGAGATGACCACTGGTGGAGCTTTGGTGCGGCTTAAATGAATCTCCACAATTAACCTTTATTAAAGTACTTCTTCCTGTGTTTTCTTCACATCGCTCAACCAAAACCTCAGATCACAACAGACAGGGTGAAGAGGAGAACATTCAACTGTCTTTCAGCAATTCAAACATGAAAGGATTGCAAAAATCTAAAATGAGTGACACTTCATCTAATTTTTTATTTGAATAATGAAGTTACTTTTCATAAACATAAATGTTATTTGTGCTGACATGTAATAAGTGTATTACATTATTAATAAGTAAATTAAAATTAATTTGCTATTAATTTTAGATGAATGTATAAGCAGCCATTTTTTAAAGTTTCTCAGTTTAAATTTCTAATATGGTAAATACTAATAAGTAAACAAAAGTTCTTGAGGTTTTCGACTGTTTTTAAGAGCAAAAAGTTACCTAACCCACTGTATAACACATGGAACTCTGCTTGATGTTATGTGGCAGCCCGGATGGAAGGGGAGTTTTGGGGGGAAGGGATGCATGTATATGTATGTCTGAGTACCCTGTACTTTTATAGTACTTAGCACAATCTGAAAGATTTTCATTTCATTTATTTTTTATTTACTTGTTTATAGTCTGCCACCCCACCCTGGAATACATATTCCTAGAGAATAGAGCCCTCATCTATTTCCTTCATCACCATTCCCAAGGCTGGGAATTCTGGCTGGCGCATACTAAGGGCTAAATGAATATTGTTGAGTAAATAAACGTGCCCAAGTCAAACAGCTAGTAAACGATCTAGGCAAAAAGCAAAAGTTTATATGACTCCAGGGACCTTACTCTTCTTAACCTATTAGTTGCTTCTCACTGTTAAGTCCTGATAAAGGTTTTAGCCAGGAGGTTATGAAAGAGTGGTTCATAATTAGAAATCTATAAATCTAGGATATATGAGAGAGCAATAAACAATGGAGACAAAGGAGGAGAAACATCTGTTTCTGATTATTTCATACAAAGTAAAATTTATGTCATAAAGTCTGGAGACATACTTCATTTTACCTGATCATTGCTTCTTTAAATTCATCTAGGAATTGATGGAGTTCTTTTGTTGTTGTTTTTTCGGTAAAATTCTATTTTAAAAGCACCAGGGAACTTGTTATTTAAATGTAGCCTGAAGGAGATCTTTGCATGCAAATAATCTTGCCTTAATTTGCACTTGATGAGTTGAGTTTTCTGCACATAGTTTTTTTTTTTTTAATGAGTTATAATATGCAATTTTTGTTGGGGGCTGAGCTTGTTAGATAGACTTTTTGCTCTTGGTTTAAAGATGCCTTTCCAATGTGATCACATAGATGTCTAGTGCTCAAACACATCCTTTGAGACTTCAAGATTAGAGAGATGAAATCTAGCAACACAAACTTGGGATATGGCCCCACCCAGTTCTCTGTCCCTGGACACATTCCTCTGATTGCCTGGCACCTTTCCCCACCGCTTGTTCAAATATCTCAGTTACCTTGTCTTCCTGTGGATACCAGGGCAGCCTGCTTGTTTGGGATGCTGTGAGGAGTGCCCTTCTGGGGCAAGAAGAGAAAATGTACCATTTACAGTGAGGTCACACCAAAGGTGGAAACTGAGAAAAGCTTCTTGTATAGCATCTACTTACTATACTTATGGGAAGCTGGGTTTTTCCCCTCTAGATTTACAGAGATACGCTGAATATCTCAACCAATCAAAGTCCTGATATTTAATAGCTGGTCATGCTATATCTGTTCCATACATAGGGAAAGGCAAGAGGCATTCCGAAGGGGCTTCCCTGGTGGCTCAGTGGTAAAGAATCCACCTGCCAATGAAGGAGACATGGGTTCAATCCCTGATCTGGGCAGATTCCACACGCCTCAGAGCAACTAAGCCTGAACCACAACTATTGAGCCTGTGCTCTGAAGCCCGTGAGCCCTGGAGCCCAGGCTCTTACAAGAAAAGCCACCATAATGAGAAGCCTTCACACTGCGACTAGAGAGCAGCCCCCACTTGCTGCAACTAGAGAAAAGCCCGTGCAGCAAAGACCACCCAGCACAGCCAAAAATAAGTAATTAACAAATAAAAAAGAGGCCTTCTCTAAATAGCATCACTTAGCTGCCTGTCACAGGCAGACAACACCTTGCTGTTTTATCTCCACTGATGTCTAACTGCTCCAGCTATTTCTGGTTATTTTCAGTTATTTCCAGAACCCTGCCCACTCTCCTAGTCAGGATAGATTCTTCGGGCCAACCAGTCGAGCGAAGGCTCAAACGGTACAAAGTTCACAGTCAAAAATCGATCAACAAAAGCTTGTCCTTTTCACCCTGTCCCAGGCTGGTCACTGGAGAATATGGGGGTCCTTCAGGCAGGTCTGGACAGTGGGTGTCGGGGAGATCAGTCTGGAGACAGAAGGAGAGGCAAAACCATCCACCAAATGATGCTCGTTTTAGGAGCCAGGTTTCCTCTGGGCAGAGCAGATACCCTAGAGGAACGTCTGCCTCTTCCAGATTGAAGGCAGGGTTATCCGACCAGCGGTAAAGTGGCGCCTGTGAATGTCAAATATAACCTGACCCAGCGCAGCACCTGTATTCTGGAGGGGGAATCACACCTCCTGGGCACCTATTATGTACTTTGGGGTACCTTAGGAGACCCTAGAAGACAGGGTCTTCACCTTTTATCATGAGTTTCAGAGAAGTGAAATGGCCTGCCCCAAGCAGCAGAAAGTGAATGTGTTAGTTGCTCGGTTGTGTTAGACTCTTTGAGACATTATGGACTGGAGCCAGCCAGGCTTCTCTGTCCATGGGATTCTCCAGGCATGAATACTGGAGTGGGTTGCCATTCCCTTCTCCAGGGGATCTTCACAACCCAGGAATCGAACCCAGGTGTCCTATGTTGTAGGCGGATTCTTTACCATCTGAGCTATTGGGGAAGCAGCAGAGCCAGGACTCAGTCCAGTCCGGTGGAAGGCAAACCCCACCTCCCCAGGACCTCTCCCCAGCCCACCGAGCACCGCCTCTGGAACACAGCAAGCATCAGCTCCTACCACACAGCTTACATCTGTTCAGTGCTCGCCACTGACCAGGCATTCTTTTTCTGTGTCTTGCTTGCATTATCTCATTTAACATGTCAAACAACCCCTACGAGGTTAGCTACTTTTTTTTTTTTTTTGACGTTGAAACACCTAGGTCACATCCAGGTGCATCCGGGCTTCAACTCTAAGCACTGTGGCCTCAGAGCCTCTGCTGAAACTGACCTTGACTTCCTGGACATGCAGCCACACCCTTGAGAGTGCAAACCCCTCTCTCCCGAGATGGTTCCTACCTACCCCTCCCGGCAATGTCCACCCGATGTTCTCTGTGCTCACCACCTGTCCTAGGCAGGCAAAGGGGGCAGGGCTGTGGCGTGTCTACCCCCGTCCGGCTATGGCAGAGCAAATGATACCAGTTTCTGTCTGCCTTGGGCCTTGGACAGTAGTCCCCATGTCCGAGGTATACAGGCAATTTCTACAGACTACAAAACCATCCTGGCAAAATGGCTTATCTGAGTCATTCATCCTCCAGTGTTTTCCACAGAACCAGGCATTCCACAGGAGCTCAGGAAAACCAAGTTTAAAGAAATGCCCCTTGCTTTTCACTCAAGTCTTTCCTGGTGGCTCAGCCACTAAAGAATCCGCCTGTAATGCAGGAGACACAGGTTTGATACCTGGCTCAGGAAGATCCCCTTGCAAAGGGAATGGCTACTGACTCCAGTATTCTTGCCTGGGAAATCCCATGAACAGAGGAGCCTGGTGGCTCAGACACGACTGAGCGACTAACATTTTCACCCAGACTCTCGTTATGAATCGAAATCCGTGTTGCCAAGTCGCTCGTCCTTGCTTCAGGCAGCATGGTCTATTGGAAAGAGGAGCTTTCACAGTCACAGGTCTGGGTTTGAGTCCCAGTCCTCATACCTAACCTTGTGACCTTTGGCAAGTTTCCTTCTGGACGAAATGAGACGAAAACCTGCTTTGTAGTGTTCTTATTGGGCTACTAGGATCAATTATGGTAGAGGTCCAGCCCAAAGCAGGGGTTCATCTAAGACTCTTCTTTTCCTTCCTCTTCTTACTGAGTTCACCCTTTACAAGGTAACATCACTAAAAAAAAAAAATCTTCAATGTTTTTGTTCCCAAGACAGGTTAGTGTTATAGTCACTTGATGGAGTCTGACTCTTTGTGACCTCATGCACTCTAGCCCCAGACTCCTCTGTCCATGGAATTCTCCAGGCAAGGCAGCTGAAGGGGCCCAAAGGAGCACTTCAAGCATCTGACACTTCCTCTTGGCTCTGTTGCCCACTTGCTGCGCTGTCTTGGGCAAATCCCCGGACCTCTCTGGGCCTTAGTTTTCTCGGCTGTAGAAATCAGGAGATCTGGGCTAGATGAGCTCTCCAGCGCCCTCCAGTTCAAGCATTCTCTGATCATAATTACATACGTGTTCCTCTCGAAATACTTGGAAGTGAGTTTTCTTGGCCTATCTAGTCCAGAGCCCAAACTTGCAACCCTCTAAGCAAATTACACCAGGGATGCTGTGGAAAATGGCTCAGGCAGCCTTTCCCTAAATGAGGGGCTCAGGGCACACGTGTAAGCAGTGTGCGGTCAGAGGGGCTGAGGCTGCGGGGCCCACTGGGCCCCTCCTCAATTCCACCTCCTGTTTGCAAGTCTCCTGAATTCTCAGCTCTACCTAATTAATTCCTTTGTAAAATGGGAGTAGAAGTGAGGAAAGTTTGCACTAAGCATTTTCAATGGTTTTTACATTACAAAAGCAATGAAAAAATATAGGTATTAGGGAAAAAGTCAGTCATATGGCATTTTATCTTTCTTTCAATTAGTATGAATAATTCGTCATTTTGTTCTTTCTCTTTTTTCATTTGCGTCGTTTACTCAGTGGTTATGTAAATTTTGTCTTGTTTCGGGGGAGGCTTTTTGTTTGTTTGTTGTTTTTACTTACACTGTTGTAAAATCTCACAAGTAGCTTCATGATCTTTGTTATTATCTGAATAATGGTACATGTTTCTTTTGTCATTCCATTTGTCAGTTGGTTTGTTTTTGAACATCTAAAGGATTTTTTTATTATTTATAAATGTAAGGCTGTGTTACATATACATGCACACACACACACATATACATGTGCGTCGCTAAGGGAATCAGTTCTCAAGAATAAAATTACTACTTCAAAAGATCTCATTTTCATAGTTTTGGTATATGTTGTCAAACTGCTTTCCCAAAGGATTGCACTAATTTAAAATGCTATCAGCAATTACTCATTTTGCTGCATTTAACCAGAATTGGTAATTATCATTTAAAATTTTGGGCGATTTAATAGGCAGAGCAGCACCTAATTTTTTTTCATTTTCATGCCTTTGAGTAACTGAGGAAGCTAATAATTTTTCCAGATTTTTCCGTTCTTCCCTCTTCATTTCTGAGACCCCATTCAACACTATACCCTGATGTTTTAAAGCTAGAGCCTCCAAGAAAGTGGAAGAGCTG
This sequence comes from Aepyceros melampus, assembly GCA_006408695.1. Lineage (NCBI taxonomy): Eukaryota > Metazoa > Chordata > Mammalia > Artiodactyla > Bovidae > Aepyceros > Aepyceros melampus. The sequence goes on along the minus strand of SJXQ01007228.1, from coordinate 104,043 downwards.
CCCAAGATGACAGGAATCAGAAAGGAGACTATCTGGAGGAGTAAATAACAGTGTTAAGGGCTTAACAGACAGAGGCAGAGAGGAAAACTGTAACAGTTATCTAAAGAAAACCTAAGGAGAGATTCTGGCTAAATTTAAAAGGGGGTATCCCCTCTTCTGTCGGATTTCAGCACTCCATTTATGTGCCATGCGAATAATCTAGATGTTTTCTCTTCTGTGATTAAAAACAGCTAACTCATTCATGAAATAAAAGCTAACACTGAAGCTCCAATACTTTGATGCAAAGAGCCAACTCATTGGAAAAGACCCTGATGCTGGGAAAGACTGAGGGCAAGAGAAGAAGGAGGCGACAGAGGATGAGATGGTTGGATGGCATCACCAACTCAATGGACATGAGTTTGAGCAAGCTTCAGGAGATGGTGAAGGACAGGGAAGGCTGGTGTGCTGCAGTCCATGGGGTCACAAACAGTCTGGCACGATTCAGTGGCAGGACAACAACCATACAACAATGTTGTGTTATTCACAGGAGAGCCCAATTTTAAGCCTGTTTTGGGGAACCGATAGACCTCCCTTAAAGACAGATTTGAGATACCAGGCTTTTTCTGTATTTACTTGGTGTGTTCAAGGAATCTGATCACCCTAGTAACAACCAACTGACTTAGTCAAAAGGTTAGTAAAAGCCTTGTAACCTTCAAATCACCGGAGGCTTACCAATTGTACCTGAGAGTTTTCAGTTTTCCTTTCATAGACTTACTTCAGTTTTTCCCATGTCTCTTCACCAAATTTCTCTATCACAAGTGACTGCAGACAGTGTTGATGAATCCATACTAGAACACAAAATGAAGGAGAAATGTGGTTGGCGAAGCATGGGACCCCCGGTGACAGATATCTGAAGGGTCACTTTTAGGAAACACACAATAGCCTCCTCTTGGGGAGATGAGTCGGACCTTTCCCTGTTTCTCAGGAGTTTGTTGTGCTCATTCCCAGCTTAGGACAAAGTCATTTCCATAGAGAAAACATATGAGCTAAATTAGAATCGGACTAGAACTAGATGTTCATTGTAATCATCTTGGAAATAGGGAATCATATGGTTAGAACAAAGAGTTCAGAAACGTAAGTGGCAAGGGAATGTTTAGAAAGATGAAGACAGGATCCCACCCATTGTCACATCAAAAAAGCAGTGAGGAGACAATTCTCTTTACAAAAATGAATCTCAGGCTGTGTGTGTCTGGGGCATGTATGCGTGTTCAGCTGCTCAGTCGTGTCTGACTCTTTGCAACCCCATAGACTACAGCCCACTAGGCTCCTCTGTCCATGAGATTTCTCATGCAAGAACACTGGAGTGGACTGCCATTTCTTCCTCCAGGGGATCTTCCTGACCCAGGGATTAAACCCGTGTCTCCGGTATTACAGGTGGATTCTTAACCCACTGGGCCATCTAGGAAGACATAGAAAGCGGAGGAAAAGAGAGACAGATGCCAAGAACACAGAGCAAACACTGGAATTAACAAAAGGAATTTTCTACTGGGTTTGCTCTTTCATCTGTGAGAGTCCTTCTTCCTTCCTCCTTTCTTCTGATGAAAAGAAAAAAATTTTTTTAATAAAATAGAGAACCCATGAATGCCTCTGCTGAGTGAAGAGCAATGCAACCCATACAGGCTGCCCCACTGTCCACAACGCGGGGCTCCTAATCTGGAGGCTTGTGGATGAATGGAGTCTGCTTAAAAGTACCAAGGGCGCTCAGTTTTTAAAAAAAGCATCTTCATAGAGTGAAGAATTCTCCTGTCTCACAAATATCAGCCTCAAGTTGTCTTATAAGTTTGGATTTTCATTATGGGGATTTTTTAAAGGGAAAGAGGCCACTGCCACCGGGAAGGAGAGGGCTCTAAGCCCTAGCAGAGGACTTCCCTGGTGGTCCAGTGGTTAAGATGCCAAGTTTCCATTGCCAGGGGCACAGGTTCGATCCCTGGTCAGGGAACTAAGATCCAACAGGCTGCACTATGTGGCCAAAAAGTTAAAAAAAAAAAAAAAAAAAAAAAAACCGAGCAGCTCTTTTCTGGGGACAGAAGGTGTGTCCTGATCGGCTGCGTTTCCAGCTCCCCACCACGATGTGACCTGGTCCCCTTTGTTCATCTTCTCCTAGGTCTGCCCACCCCACTGTGTGTGACCGTGGCCTGGCCTTCAAAGCACCCTCTAGAACTGTCTTCATTTACGTTCACTATTACCTATTCCTGCGGGCTTAGGCTCACCCCAAATACCTCCTGCTCTTCCCCAAACAGACAACATTTCTCCTATCGTCCTTTCCCCCTTTTGTTCAGTCATCTGTGGCAAGTCTCAGCTCCATCGCCATCTCGTCTCTGAGACTGTTCTCACTCCCTGCACTGGCCACTGGCTGGCCTTCCCTTGGTCCTAGGCTCATCGCTCAACCCCCTGCATCCTTGTCACCATGGGATTGTCTTGTTAAAATATCACATGCACACAACCCATATTTCCTATCTATCAACACATACGCCCATATACACACACAACACCTAAAATGTTTGTGTATATATATACACACACATATATATACTATTTTCCCCCTCTCCTTTACTAAATTACAAGCTCCTTGAAATAAAAAAGTAGATATAATTTATCTACATTTCAACTAAAGTGCCAAGACAGTCCATGGCACATAGGAACTATTTAATAGACACTTACTGAATAAGTAAGTACTGAATTGAAGCCTCAAGTATGATCTCAGGAAAATAGTTAAATACGTTTTTTTGTTTGTTTTTAGTGCTAAGTTGTATACAACTCTTTTGCAACCCCATGGACTGCCAGGCTCCTCTGTCCATGGGATTTCCCAGGCAAGATACTGGAGTGGGTTGCCATTTCCTCCGCCAGGGGATCTTCCCAACCCAGGGACTGAACCCGCATCTGCTGCATTGGCAGGCAGATTTTTTACCACTGAGCCACCAGGGAAGTCCCTCGTTAAATACCTTCTAAAGGCATTTAAAATCAATCCAACAGTAACAAAGATAGCAACTATTCATTCTAGCCATCTTTCAAAACAAGTGCCAAGTCCAATGAAAACATCCTCCCTAAGGCTCCTAGTGTATGATGAAGGGAACCCAGACACGGAGAATCCATCTGCTGCTGGGTTATAACCACATGGGGTGATGTAACTCGGTTTGAAGACTTAGGGTCAGTCCAGCACTTGGTGTTCAATGGTCCCCAGAGGTGGCATAACTAATCACTGGGGACCCCGAGTATACTGTCTGAGAGCAGCTGCCTCACCCTCTGCTGATGGTAAATACACCTCTCTTCTGGGTGCTGAAATCAGGGGACTTCCTCTATCCCCAGAGAGAGGCAAAAAAAAAAAAGGCTGGTTCTGCAGAACTTGTCCAAGGTATGTGTTAGGCCTTTTGTATTTATTTCTTGCATATCAGGTCAGGGCTTCTCCCCAAGACACACTCCTTATACATTTGAGGGCCCCAGGGAAATGGGGAAGAAAGACAGACAGCACTCAAGTTCTCAAACACTTGGGAACTAGCCCCATGACAAGCAGATTATCAAGCAAGTAGGTGCTCTCATTGGCTGACAGAATCTAGATCCTTCCGGGACTCTTTGAGCAGTAACCACGGTACCTCTGAGAAACATCAGTATTCGAAAGAAGCCATTTTTTCTGTTTAGCTGAAGTCCAGCAAGTGTTAAGTTCTTGCTAAATCTCCTTTGTACAGTCCATACCCAATTTTGCTCACCATGCCTCTCATCTTTTTTCTCGGGGATAGAGCCCACAATGTAACAAAGGTCTGGACAGGGGGTGTGGTCTAGAGCAGGGGTCCCCAACCTCTAAAATGTAATGTCTGATGATCTGAGGTGGGGAGCTGATATATCATAAGAGAAATAAAGTGCACAATAAGCGTAACGCACTTGAATCATCCTGAAACCATCCCCTCACTCACCCTCCCCCCCTCCCAGTTTGTGGAAATATTGTCCTCCATGAAACCGGCCCCTGGTGCCCAAAAGGTTGGGGACCACTGAGAGGAAACAGCCTGGAGCCGGAGTGGTTTCTGTCTCTGTGTGGCTTTGGGTAAATTACCTAACCTCTCTGAATCCAGCCTACTCACTCACAGGGTAACCTGGAAAACAGAGTGCTTACTCTTTTGGAGGACTGTTATTTAGGTTTATAGAGAGAGAGTTCTGGAGCTGGGCTATGGGGGTTGACTGGTGAACCCACGTTTCATCAGCCATTGGACCCCAGCCCTTCCCCAGATCTCACTGGTCTTCAGTCGTTTCATCTGGAAAATAGGAATGAGAATGGTCCCCTCTACAGGGTTGTGCTTGCAATGTGTGCTAAGTCGCTTCAGTTGCGTCCAACTCTGTGTGACCCTATGGGCTTCAGCCTGCCAGGCTCCTCTGTCCACGGGATTCTCGAGGCAGGAATGCTGGAGTGGGCTGCCATGCCCTCCTCCAGGGAGTCTTCCTGACCCAAGGATGGAACCCCAGTCTCTTACATTTTCTGCACTAACAGGCAGGTTCTTGACCCCTAGCGCCACCTGAGAAGACCCACAGGACTGTAGTCAGGATTAAAAAACATAGCTTAGCAAGTGCTCAGGAATTTGAGATGTTAGATGAATGCTCTTCTTAGATAATAAGTCCTACAATTAATAGCTGCTGGACAAATGGAAGCTGAGGGGGGAGTCAGAACAGAGGATGCTGAGAGCTCCTTACCATAGTGACACTGTGTCTTCAGGTCTGAGTGGTCACCACCGTCCTGTCTGCCCCCAGCAGCTCAGGAGAATCCCAGGCATCTGCGGAGGAAGCCTGTCTTGTAGAGGTCGGGCACCCCCCACCTCTACCCTCCAGGGAAATTAGAGCTGATCCCTAGGCCAGGAGCTGATGATGGGGCCCTGCCTGTCGAGGGAGTAAAAAGTAAGGCCGCTTGCCTCCCCTGAGCCCAGGCAAGCATGTGGGACCTGCTCCCCAAGGCTGACCCCACCCCCGACTTCTCCCTGAGGGGCCGACAGCACCGCTGCGCCTTTCTGCCCGTGCAGAGCTCACGGGCTCAAGTCCAGAACCGGGGAGGCGGCTCTTGGGCATCATCACCCTGGGTGGAAGAAGGCTCGGAGGACCAGCATGTCTGGATCACAGCTGGACACTGGGGTTTCTGACCGCTTTCTGGTTAATCTGCTGCAAATTCAGAAACTCACTTTGATCCCTCTCCCATCAAGTCAACTCCTCCTTAACAAGGTCCGCGCAGAGCCTCGACTGAAGCCTTGGTTCCTGGATTGGCTTCAGTGGGAGATGAGGATTCCTGGACCATCCGAGGCTTTTTTGCATGCATTCGTCCTTTCCTTGGACATGCTGTTGGTCGCCTACCTGCGTGATGACGAGCACCTGGGGAGCGTGGAGGCTGAGGGTACGGGCTGTACTCTCGGGTGGCCCCCTATGGCCCCAGAGCAGGGCCTAGAACCTGAACTTAACTTTGAGGATGCCCCTGGGATCCTGCTGGGAGACTGCCTCCTGGATGAGATTGCCTATTGAGAGGTTTTTTTCAGTTCTTCTTTAATTAAACCTCCTTGGATGTGGTCCAGGAAAGGCCAGCCTTGACCTGAACTTGACTCTATAATGTCATAATGTGAAACTCCCTGGTGCCTTGAAGCTTTACTCCCGCACCCCCACCCCCCACCATCACTGCTCCATTTCAGGCTCCCGAAGCCTATTTGCTAGAAGGTTTTCACATCCTGAGTGTTGTGACCAGAGCTGAGAAACCTGAACACTAACCGTATAAGTGAACGTTGCCTGCAGCAGTTCCTATAGACACGCCAAGCTTTGATGTAAAAGCAAGAGTAAAAATAAATTATTACAATAAAAGCAAAGGCTTAGGTAAGCTCTCCAGGCTGCAGGGCTCTGTGGAAAGACAGGACCATCACAGGACTCGGGGTCAAGCCAGCATCTTGTGAACCCAGTGAAGCCAGAGACGACAGGCATCCCCCTGAGATGAATCCCCAGGCATCTGACACACCCTCTTGATGGTACAAAACAGCTTTATCTTTGTATCCCCAACATGATAGTAAGCTTCCTAACAACGTTGGAAGATGTCTTCCTTCTCACTGGGTACCACATCCCCACCCCCTATCAGATTCTCTCCCCTCCTCCTCCACCGCCCTCCCGCATCTCCCTTTGGGAGCCCCCCTTTGCCACCCCATCCTTTCAGCCTTCTGGGCTCCTTGTCTGCTTCCTCTTGTCCTGCTTGCATTGCTCTCTCCCCAGAGAGACCTAATACTCAGAGAGGCTGGTGCTTGTTGAAGCTCCCTCTTCTTCCTTTCTGAAACAGAGACTTGCCTTATTCTTGAAAGCTGGCCTCCCCATGGGCTGTTCCTGTGTGGAAGGAACATGTGGTCAGGGGGGGTGGGGGAAACGCTCTGGAATAGGTGATTTCCATAATTATGCTTCCCAAGCCTTTGCCACCATTCAGCTGACAGTCTTCTTTCTTCCCTGCCAAGTGGGCTTGCTCTGGCTTGTTCTTATGCAACGCCCCCCCAACCGAACCCAGCCCCCAGCCCTGCTTTTTAAAAACACACCAGCACTCTCACATTTCACAATAAGTAAATGGTTAAAAAAAAAAAATCTCCATTTTCTTTCTCATGCAGCAGATGGCAGGTCTCAGGAACTTGGTGGAAATGAGGCTTTCTGATTTTCTAATAAATTTCAGCATCTCACACAAAAGGCACAAGCTCATTCCGATTCTGATGTTAAGTACCATATGGCATATCTTTCTCGAGCTGTGGCAGCTTCATCCTCAGGGTAACAAGGAAGCGGGGAGAGTCTTTCCTAGAACAACAAGATGGAGCTGGTAGGGACCAATTGGCTGTCTCGGTGAATACCATTTGATAATAATATTGTATATGACGGTGGAGCAATTATCTCTCTTTTATGGTATGTGTTAATTTTTGCGCCAGTTTTCCTAATTACAACTGCCACCCGGAGGACTACTTGCTGTAAATACTCTGTAAACATTTGAAAAGACATAGGCCACAGGAGCACCAAGACAAACGTCCTTGGATTTTGAAACTGTCTGGAAAATTGGCTGACATTTTACATGTTTTTCCACTGCGTAGACAGCCTGGTGAGAACTTGGATTACGTGGAAATTCCCTGTCTCTTCCCTGACATAAGGGACCTCCTACACATACAGGGACTGTAGTTCTTAGGCCATTTCCCACTGCTTCCTGCTTGACACTCAGTGGGCAGTTCCATGAACATTTACAAATATCTACATCCATGTAACTCACACCCTAATAAAAACATAGAATGTCTCCATCATGCCATAAAGGTCCCTCCAACCATTTCTCAGCCCACCCCACCACCCCCAGCCACTCCTGATCTAATGGATTTCTCTATAGATTAGTTTTGCTTGCTCTTGAATTTCATACGAATTGAACCATATAATATGTCTGGATTCTTCACTTTTAACCCATGTTTGGTGCACTGAAGGGTTCAAACCTCATTCTCCACCTTAAATGTAAGTCTGTAAACATACAGCCTCATTTGATGCATAATCAATGACACGTGCTGAGAGCCTACAAGATACCGTGGTCTTCCGTGGTCTGTGTCCAATGTCAGTGAGAAACACAAACCTTTCCTTTCTCACATGACAAGTGGGGGAGGGTGAGCTGTCAGAGGGATGTTCCTGGGGTGAATCTCTAGAGACAGAGGAAAGAAATGAGAAAGAGTGTGCAAGGAAAGAGGATCTGGGGGAAAAAAACAACTTTCTCTGATAAAACATAACGAGTCTCTAGTTTTATTTGCTTTTGAATTCCTAGGACTGTAGATCTGTGTTCTTGGTGGGGACCTCCCATCAACCTCCAGCTCCCTATTAGGGCCTAATGCAGCGGGACCACCAAGTGGGATGTAGGCAGACTCTTGGGTTCCCAGAGGCTCTTAGGACCAAAATTATCCCCATCCCATGGGCCTGCCCGGGTATCTGAAATTCTCATTGCTTTTGGCTACAGCTTTGAAAACTCTGCCAAAATGAAAACAGTCTCTATTCCTTAGGCTAGTAAGATCAGCTAGCATTCAGCAGACTTGCTAAAAGGGGAGGAGATACAATGTAGGTACATCAGAGAGAAAAGTCTCAATACCAGCACCAAGTGCAGAGTGCTGGCTTGGAGAGGCAAGGGAGGCTCTGCAGGAGACAGCAAAGGGGGGCCCTGAAGCCCAGAGGTGAGAGTTCAGCTTTACTCAGAGAACAAGTGGTACCGTGTCAGCCTTGATCTTCATCCTTGCTGGAACCAACCTTGCTGAAGGCAGGCTTTAGTGAGAAATGGCTTGACTGATAGCATAGCTGTGATATGTAGATGTCTGTCAGGCATATTTTCCTATTTGGAACTTGAGTCCATGGAAACAGCAGAGTGTCCTACTAGTAAGAATCTTCAGGAAAAAATTTCCAGAAAACAAAGCAACTCTTTTCTAAATGCTCCTAGTGAGGACTTGTTGTCCTCTTGTCGTGCTGGCCGTGATAATAACAACTCACTTCTGCCAAGTCTCGCTGTGCCTTGGCACAAGACCCTGTAGGATGAACCACGTGCAATTGCTGCCCTTGTGGGTTAAAGACCGTTGGATGCCAGCAATTTCACTTGGCTCCACTTAATATTAATTCATCCTTACCGCAATCCTATAAAATAGGACAGAGGCCTTCCCTCAGTTATTGAACCCAGCTCACCTCTGCTGCCTAACGGCCTCTTGCTCTCTGGCAACGGTATCTGTGTTGTTCTGAGAAAGGACACATCGCCTCCCCTTTCTATTTGAATTTCAAATCATCCGTGATAGAGAGAAGCCGCGGAATTGTTAGGCGTGAAGCGCCATCGTGTGGCCAAATGGTCACATACCATCGGCTGCTGCGTAATTGATTCCTCCATCAGAGGTGAGGCCACTGTATGTGGCTTTGAATGACCTCAAACAGCTCAGAGGACTGGACTCAGGTTCCAGTCCATGCTCTGGATCCAAGATCTGGATTAATCATGAAAAATTCATTCAGTCTTCCCCAACTGGACGATTTGGGGGCGGGGGGGGCGGGTAGGCAATTCCAGAACTGCAAAGAGAACACACATTTGCCTTTGCACCTTACCTGCAGTAACCAGGCAAGACTGGAGATGAGGAGTCAAACAATGGCTTGGCACTCCTCTTAAGGTTCACTTGAGATCAAATTCAGCAACCTTCAAATCTAACCTAATCTATGCATGCGTGCTAAGTCACTTGTCATGTCTGACTCTGTGTGACTTCATGGACTAGAGCCTGCCAGGATCCTCTGTCCATATTCCAGGAAAGAATACTGGAGTGGGTTGCCATTTCCTCCTCCAGGGGATCTTTCAGACCCAGGAATCTAACCCATGATTCCCGCATCTCCTGCATGGGCATTCGGGTTCTTTACTGCTGAGCTACCAGGGAAGATTGGACAGTTATAATCAAGCTTAAAAGAAAGTTGGGCCAGATTAATAAGAACCAGAATATTTTGTGATACTATGTTTTTAGGCTGAATAATAGCCTCCCAGAGATGTCTCTATCCTAATCTTTGGGCCCTGTGCGTGCTAAGTCGCTTCAGTCGTGTCCAACTCTTTGCGACCCTGTGCACCAGAGCCAACTAGGCTCCTGTGTCCATGGGATTCTCCAGGCAAGAGTACATGGGCCCTGTGAACATTACCTTATTAGGCAAAAGAGAATATGCATATTAGTTAGATTTAGGGACCGGCAATAGGGGGATGAGCGTGGATCATCCTTATAAGGTGATCCTAATAAGAGGGATCTCCTTATAGATCCCTATATCCTTATAAGAAGGTCCTTTTAAGAGGGAGGCAGAAAATCATAGTACTAGAGACATGATGACAGAAGAAATAGGGTGGGGGCAATGCAAGGAAGGAGTCACAAGCCAAGGAATGCAGGCAGCCTCTGGAGATAGAAAAAGGCAGGAGTACGGATTCTCCTCTCAAAGCCCCCAGGAGGAACCACCGCTGCCCACACCTGGTTTATCCCAGAGAGACTGATTTTGGTTCTCCTAACTGCCAGACACCAAGAGAATAAACTTGTGGTAAGTCCCTAACTGTGTGGTAGTGTGCAACGGGAAACTAACCCATCACATAAGAGCCACCCGTGATGAGGGGACCACAGTGCCCTGTTGGAATCTAGACTCTAAGTAAGAGTGAGCACCAGGAAGCTCTCTCCTGGCAGCCATGTTCTCAGTTGCCTAGCAACCAACCAAAGAGCTGGATGTATATGATTGGAACTAAAGGCTCCCATGTCTCTTTCTCCCTGAAGGCAAAGACATTGGGGGGGTGGGGTGGGAGCTAGAACCCAGGGCTAAAGAACAAGCCAGATGTCCTGGACTCTCATCCTCTATTTGAACATTCTGTCTGAGGATAGGTAGATTTTCATACATCAAAACAGTCCTGGGAAAGCTGGGGCTGCTAACATTGTACCCCAGTGATGAACCAACTGAGTAACTAGTCAACTCCAGGCAGGGAAAGAATCACATGAGTCGATTTTACTGAGTTGACTTTTATTGTCTCAAATGTTACTAATTACAAGATCCCAGTGGACACCATCTCAGGATTCCCCAGGCAGAGCCCAGATCCTGGGGTTTATCACCAATTTCAAAGACCTAAAATCACCCCCAAGACAACATAAGGCAGCCTTATGTTTCTGAAGCATGGAATTTTTCAGGCAGTCTGTGTATAGTCTCGTTAAAGACAAAAAATATACAAAACATGAGGCAAAAGAGAAAAGCACAGTTTCGTGTCCAGTAAGCAATAAATGCTACAAAATAAAAAGTCAAGACTCCGGTGAACCCTACCTGCCCTGCTCATTTTTTCTTACCTATACAAGCAAAATACATAAAGTGTGTTCACCATTTGATGTCAGGGTCGATCTATGATCAACCGGAGTTTGATAAGGGCAGATCCTAGAGACCCTCATGCTGAGTCTATCCCGAACAGTGAACTCTCCTTTGTGGGGCTTCAAAATAAGGCCACATTTGGAGAAAAGAAAGATCACAGTGATCTGACTTGGCGTGCATTAATGCAGTTCATAAAACAAATGTCCCAAACATTTATTCTTCAGACAAGCCTCTGGCTCTAGTGGGCTTAGGATGAGCAAAAACAAAACAAGAACTTCCAAACATTGACATTGGCACTCAAAGAATAAGAAAGGCAAGTATTAAAACATTTGCTATACATTTTCATTCTGAAAATGTGTTGATATAAAATTTCTTGCCCACACTCCACACCAGGTTTTCATCAGGTTTGACATTCAAACCTCTAAGTCATCAGTTCTCAAAATATGGACCCCAGAAGAGCAGAATCAGCATCAACTGAGAACTTTTTAAACATTTTAAACTAGAAAAAACATTTAAGAATGTCAGATAATTATTAGTTTTTTTTTTCTTTCTCACAGAAGTTACGAATACTTAGATTCAGAGTCAAAATAACATAAATAAAAGCTTCTTTCTAATAAAACCTGAACAATAAGAATATCATCACATGGGCCTGGGAGAAGGAAAGCTTTATTCAGTTCACAGAGGGACCCTTAGCCTAAAGCAACCTTGGCTTAATTTCAATTATTAATTTTTCCTAGTCCGTTTTCCTCCATTATCACCACTAACACCCCTGCATCTCTCTCCCACTCTGGGTGACTTTTTTTTTTCTTATAAGAAAATGCCAGAAGAAATAGGTGAGGCTGGACAAAGATCAGTGTAGTCTCCAAACCAGCGGTTCTCAAACTTGAGGGGGTCAAACCATATGCAAAACGTGCAAAAAAGTAATTCCTTTTTAAAACTGTATTTCTTAAGAGAAGTTTTTTCTTTATTTTTACTTACTGGCCACTCCACGCGGCACATGGGATCCCTAGTTCCCCAACCAGGGAGGGACCCCAGCACCCTGCAGTGGGAAGCATGGAGTCTGAACCACTGGACCACCAGGGGAGTCCCTGTAATTTGGACAGTTACGGAAATCAAAATCCTTTCTACTCCAGAAGGTTCTGATTGCCCTCGTAACTGGGGGAAGGGAGGACCCTAGTTTCATCCACAAGCTGGGTGAGTATCTATTAGGATTTGGGGATGGAGAATTAGAAACAAAGTATCATTTCATCCTCCTCCTTGCCCAGACAACTGTCTGTGAGAAGTGGAGCTGAGCTTTGGGGCTGGGGGAGACAGCGTGGTCCCCAGGCACGGCCCTCACATGCGTCCCCCTCTCCCGCTGCCAGGACACTGGCCTCATCTTCAGCCTAATCCAGCAGAAATTTCCAGAACACTGTGAAAAGAGGGTGGGGAAAAAAAACAAACAGCTGCTTCCCAACGGCATTCTGCAGAGAAGAAGCAATTTCAGTAGGTGACCAGAGCGTTTCTGAGCCCCGTGGACAGAGGAGTCGCCTCTGTGAAAACTTTGGCCCAGAGGTGAGTGGATGGGTGCGTTTCTTGGTTTCCAGTACCAAGCGGGATGTTCCCCTGTGCCAGTGGTGGCCAGGAGTGAGCCTGGACCTTCCGTTCCCTCTGCTCTTAAAGACCAGTAGGGCGGTAACGACCGGCCCACCTGCCCATGCAGAGAAAGCAGAGCCCTGCAAGTGCCCTATGGCGGGCCCTCTGAGAGGCCACGCAGGTGTCTTTGGCACTGACTGGGCACCAGCAGGCCACGTGTTCAAGGACCTGACTTGACCCATCTTTAACCCTATCATACACCTGCTGCTTCGCTGAAAGCAGACTCCTTCTGGGGGACCCAGCCTGGCCAGGCTGCCAAGCTGAGGCCATCAGGGCACCGTCCGCTCCCAGAGTTGCTCCCGAAGCAGCCACTGCCCTCGGGGGTTCTCTGTCTCATAGTGGTCCTCCCGCAGGGACGCTGAGGGCTCCGGTGCAAAGAGATCCGAGTCCCAGTCCGTATCTTCTCCCGAGAAGTTGAAGAGGATGTGTCTGGAGCTCCCGAGGCTGGAAGGGAAGAATGAGGCAGAGGGCTTCGGTTTGGCTTGGCTGGTCACACAGGGAAAGGATGCTCTGATTTACCCTCCTGATGGAGCCTGTCGGATGCTCCCCTTTTGCTGGGACTCGGGAGGACAGGGCTGTGTCATCATAAGGTTGTGGGGGGACCTGACCTTGGAGGGGAAGGATGGGAGATTGAGGGCTGAGTCCTGGTTTAATATGTTCAGCACGTGGTCCTTCATTATGGAGGCGGGAAAGGGCCATGTAGAAAACCCCTGAACCCATCAGAGTTGGAGGGCTCTTGCAGAAAAACAAAAGAAGACAGGAGGGTAAGCCGAGGCAGGTGCTTCTGTTGTGAGAGGGGAGCTCCCTGCAGAGTGGTCCAGGGGGGCCAGGGCAAGTGTGCGCGTATTTCTCTGAAGGAGTGAGTCCCAGGGATTTGGGAGCTAGAGGTGGAAACTCGTCTTGGGAGAGGAGGATCTGCAGGGAAAGAGGCCAGGAGATGATGACAAGACGGCCAGCACAGACCCGGCCAGGAAGAAGCCTTCATCACAGCCTGGTGATGCCGTTCTATGGCAGGCCCGTCTAATTGGTTCAGGGCTAGTTCCCTCGTGGTGCTATGCCTGCTTCCACCCCAAACTGTCATTAAAAATCAGTAGCACACAGAGTATCAGTGACATCTGGGAGAAACAATGAAACGGGATGGACAAAGCCTGAGGGCTAAGTGGCCAGAAAGGGAGGCAGACCCAGAGCTAAAGGGACAGTTAAGGTTGGGGACAGAGGTGAACCAAGCTAGAATATACCTGTAAGCTATTACAAAAATTTTTAACTAAGACCTTCCTCCCCCCAAATAGGAAGAATTTTTCCATGCAGGATGGGGTTCAGGGCACCTAAGAAGCACCCCGCAAGAGTCTGGTGGACATGAGAGCATCTTGGTTACAGTCTGTGGCCCAAGCACTTACTCTTTTTTGCAGGCTTTGGGCTTAAATTTCAAAGTGCTGAAGGCCCCTTTCACAGCCTTGGGCAAGTAAATGGGGTGCCTCTCGAGTCTCCTCTGCGTGCCGATGGTCTGGCGCTCGGTGCTCCTCCGGACCTGGCCGGCTGTTGTGTGCCCCACGATGTCCTCGGAGCGCCGTCGGGGCGCCCTGAGATCCAGTTGGAGTGCAGACTATGCTCCCGGGAGCTGGTGGCCACTGGAAGAGAGAAGCCGGGCCTCGGGAAAGGAGGACTCACCATGGGGAGGAGAGGGGAGCTGAAGGTCCCGGAGGGGGCAACTTGGGCTGAGAATTCACAATAAATACACACATGAAATAGTAAATGCTTAGGAAGAATTCTATACCATCTGAGCCACCAGGAAGGCCCAGAGAGCCAAGCAAAGGGAATGATTCAACTTTGCAATTACGGGGCAGGGAGAAAATGCTCAAGTATGTGTCCATTAAAGATAAGCGCATAGACCTATGTTTTCGGACTTGGAAAGATGCCCTCAATGTATTGTAAATTAAGTGAAAAGAGTGGATGAAAAAAATAGGCAGATCTTATTTTTGTTTAAAAAGAATAATAAAGTGAGTCTATGTTTAAACCTTTTTGAAAGACCATACACCAAGACGTTAACAGTGATTATTATCTCCGGGTGGTAGGATTACAGGCCAAATGTTTTGCTTTCTTCCTTACACTTTAGTATGTTGTTTGATTCGCTTGATTCACAATGAACATATGTTATTCTTGTTATTAGAAAAAAAAAACACATAAAGTCATTTCCATTAAAAAAATTTAACTCTGAAGATAACGCTTATGTCCTCAATGGATGTGCGTGCTCAGTCGCTTCAGTCACGTCCAATTCTTTGCGACCCCATGGACTGTAGCTCACCGGGCCCCTCTGTCCATGGGATTTCCCAGGCAAGAATACCGGAGGGGGTTGCCATGCTCTCTTCTCTAGGATATCTTCCTGACCCAGGGACTGAACCTGCATCTCTGGCAAGTCTCCTGCATTATAGGCAGATTCTTTACCACTGAGCCACCAGAGAAGCCCCAAAGGCCAGTAAAAGACTAAAGAAACCGACAGTTGAATCCTGGATGTGGGCTCAACCCATGAGTGTGGTGGAGTCATCTGCTCTCCACCAGGAGGCAGCCAGTGATACACCTTGGCCAGGAGACAAGCATCACCTTCAACCCCTCCCACCCTCTCCAACCATCCAAGCTGGGCTTGAGCCAGCACCCTGGCCCTCTCCCGCCCTCCACACTCTTGCAGAGTGGTGGCCAGCGGGGGCCACAGAGGGAGTACTGGGGGGTGGGTTAGGGTGCAGAGGGGTGACAAATGGTGACGGATCAGAGTCAGGTCTAGCAGTGCTGTCCAGGGCGAACCTGCATAATCAAATATATAGGTTAAACATAATTTGTCTATTCCCTTTTCCCTTGTGGCTCAGCTGGTAAAGAATCAGCCTGCAATGCAGGAGACCTGGGTTCAATCCTTGGGTTGGGAAGATCCCCTGGAGAAGCGAAAGGCTACTCAGTCCAGGATTCTGGCCTGGAGAATTCCATGGACTGTATATGCCATGGGGTTGCAAAGTCAGATGCAACTGAGCGACTTTCAATTTCACTTTCACTTTCATTCCCTTTTCTTCTTTTTTCAATTCTGGTAACAGATACATAACATAAAGTGTACCCTCTGAGGCATCTTGTAGTGTACATTCAGTTTCATTGAGTATATTCACATCATTGAGTGACAGGTCTCCACAACCTTTCCATCTTGCAAAACTGATACTCTGTACCCATTTAACAACTCCCCATCTTATCCCTTGCTTGAACTGTTGCCCTATTGCTTTCCCTCATAGAGCCTTAAAAATTCCACCCCACCTCAGCTATGAAAAATGGACCACAGAGAAAGACTCAGTGGTGTTTGACTCTTTGTGACCCCATGGACTATACCTGTGTGCACCCTCAATCATGTCCAACTCTTTGCAATGCCAAGGACCATAGCCCACCAGGCTCCTCTACCCATGAAAGAGCTCTCCAGGCCAGAATACTGGAGTGGGTAGCCGTTCCCTTCTCCAGGCGATCTTCTCCACCAAGTGATGGAACCCAGGAATCCTGCATTGCTGGCCGATTCTTTACCAGCTGATCCACCAGGGAAGCCCAAGAATACTGGAGTGGGTAGCCTATCCCTTCTCCAGTGGATCTTCCCAACCCAGGAATTGACCAGGGTCTCCTGCACTGCAGGCAGATTCTTTACCACCTAGCTACCAGGGAAGCCTCACAGAGGAGTTTTTGTCCAAACAGGGCGCCAAGGATTAAAGAGGGTACCCCAGTGTCGGGGAGGCCAAAGCCAGGACCCCAAGGCGTAGAGCGAGCTCAGGGCCCGGCTCTGGCTTGCAGATGAGAGTTGCCCCTTTATCGAGGGAAGTCCAGTCCACAGACCCCACGCCACCCCTACCTCCCGCCCCGGGGATGGCACTCACCATCGAAGTCCACGTCTTCATTCTGCAGGTCCACTTCCGCAGCCCGCGGCCGCTTCTCCGTATCCAGCTCTGCGATGATGGAGTCAAAGAAGGCGATGGCCTCCGCCACGTCCGCGCTGAACTGGGAGTACTTCTTGGGGGTGGGTTTCTGCTAGAGGTGAAGGCAGAAGGAAGGGGCAGAGCAGCGTGAGCCAGCCCAGCTCGGAGCGCCCTCCGCAAGTGATGCTGAAAAGGACCAAATGTTGCTAAAACTAAACGTTTAAGAGATGTTGCGGGTTTGCACGTAAATTTGAAGAAGTGCCCCTGAAAGGAAGGTAGATACTCCAGATCCACAGATGCTATAGTCAGTGGATTTTCCGTTATTTCAAGGGGAGGCGGGAGGCGGGGGAGGGGTATGAAAGGGTGAGTCGATCTGCCTCTGTCTTGGTCAGGGATTGTTATCCGCCATTAGGCAAAATAATTTGTCTTTCTTTGGCCTGTCCCCTGCAAATAAGCCCAATTAGGAGATTGTCCAGGCCCCCCGGGGCAGGTGATGAGATTCTCACAGCAGAAAAGAGGGGATGAGATATGTTGACAATAAAACACTCCAGAGAGTTGTTGGTAGGAAAAGTGGCCAACACTGAAGACACATTGATATGATTGTTTGAAAAGTGAAAGCAATGATATTAATACAACATAAAGTGTTTAAGAAATCTACTGAAAGTCAGCCCAGGTTCCGGGTTCTGTCCTGAGCCATTCTCCTTCAGGATATCCTCCTCCTCCCCTCCCCTTCCTCCTCCTCCTGCCTCTCTTCGTCCTCCCCTTCCTCTTTATCACCATCACCATCTTCACAACAGCCCCCAGTCAGTCACCAGTGACTGGCATCATGGAAGTCCAAGCACTGTGGTGGACTTTGGGGGAGAACTCAGGATAAAAGGCACAGAATCAACATATGAACTAAAAAAAAAAAAAAACTCCCCAAAGAATGTAGGAAGTGAGAGAACTCAGGGAGGAAAAAGAGAGACAATAGGTGTTAACCTGGGCTCTTTGGACCAAGTATCAGTTCAGTTCAGTCGCTCAGTCATGTCCAACTCTTTGCGACCCCATGAATCGCAGCATGCCAGGCCTCCTTGTCCATTACCAACTCCTGGAGTTCATTCAGACTCACATCCATTGAGTCCATGATGCCATCCAGCCACCTCATCCTCGGTCATCCCCTTCTCCTCCTGCCCCCAATCCCTCCCAGCATCAGGGTCTTTTCCAATGAGTCAACTCTTCGCATGAGGTGGCCAAAGTACTGGAGCTTCAGCTTTAGCATCATTCCTTCCAAAGAAATCCCAGGGCTGATCTCCTTCAGAATGGACTGGTTGGATCTCCTTGCAGTCCAAGGGACTCTCAAGAGTCTTCTCCAACACCACAGTTCAAAAGCATCAATTCTTCTGCGCTCAGCCTTCTTCACAGTCCAACTCTCACATCCATACATGACCACAGGAAAAATCATAGTCTTGACTAGATGGACCTTAGTCGGCAAAGTAATGTCTCTGCTTTTGAATATTCTATCTAGGATGGTCACAACTTTTCTTCCAAGGAGTAAGCGCCTTTTAATTTCATGGCTGCAGTCACTATCTGCAGTGATTTGGGAGCCCCAAAAAATAAAGTCTGACACTGTTTCTACTGTTTCCCCATCTATTTCCCATGAGGTGTTGGGACCAGATGCCATGATCTTCATTTTCTGAATGTTGAGCTTTAAGCCAACTTTTTCACTCTCCTCTTTCACTTTCATCAAGAGGCTTTTTAGTTCCTCTTCACTTTCTGCCATAAGGGTGGTGTCATCTGCATATCTGAGGTTATTGATATTTCTCCC
>SJXQ01007228.1:21170-83081 GCA_006408695.1 Aepyceros melampus | reverse complement strand
GTGATGGACAGGGAGGCCTGGTGTGCTGCGTTCATGGGGTCACAAAGAGCCGGACACGACTGAGCGACTGAACTGAACTGAACTGATGATTGTATATGATGCTTTTGTTGTTTCTTATATTGCAATTACAAATTACCCCTTTTGGAATTGATGTTTTTTAGTGTAACGTAGGGGTGCAATCGGGCTTCCCAGGTGGCTCAGTGGTAAAGAATCCACTTGCAATGCGGGAGACTTGGTTTCTATCTCTGGGTTAGGAAGATCTCCTGGAGAAGGAAATAGCAACCCACTCCAGTATTTTTGCCTGGGAAATCCCATGGGCAGAGGAGCCTGGTGGGCTACAGTCCATGGAATGCAAGGGTCGGACTTGAATTAGCAACTAGATAACAAAAACAGCAATGAATGCAATGCTATTAGTTTGTCTAAAATGTTTAGTTGAAGGTCCCAAGAACATATATTTAATGAAACATCCTGCTCTTAATTTTAAAATTTACTTTTTAGTTGGAAGAAAATTCTTTTACAAAGTTTTGTTGGTTTCTGCCATACAATTTAAATTTAAGTGACCCAGAGATTACATAAGCACAAATCAGAGGTCTTATGTTCACATGGGCTCCCAGACTCTGTCACATGAAGGTAAACTCCTGAACGGATTTTTAAAGATAAGAATGTATAGGTACACCCCCTCAGGTTTCTCCTTTTATTGACTTTTTCTTATTCTTTGACCCTCAGATCATAGTTTCAGCAACAGAGACCAGAAGCAGAGACAAATAAAACCTTCATTAAACTGATCTTATGAGCAAGGTATACAAGCTTTTATGGACATTTTCATTTCCCTTGGGCATATAGCTAAAAGGAGAATTGCTGAATCCTGTGGTCAGTTCATGTTAACCTTTTGAAGAAACTGCCAAACTGTTTTCCAAGTGGTTGCATGTTGTTTTATATCCTCACCAGCAGTGTATGAGGGTTTTGCTTTCTCACACGATTGCCAACACTTTGTCTTGGAGTCTTTGACGTCTGGCCATTCTGAGTATCATGTTGCATCTTTGGTTAATTCTTGCTGCTGCTGCTAAGTCGCGTCAGTCGTGTCCAACTCTGTGCGACCCCATAGACGGAAGCCCACCAGGCTCCTCTGTCCCTGGGGTTCTCCAGGCAAGAACATTGGAGTGGGTTGCCATTTCCTTCTCCAATGCATGAAAGTGAAAAGTGAAAGTGAAGTCATTCAGTCGTGTCCGACTTTTAGCGACCCCATGGACTGTAGCCTACGAGGCTCCTCTGTCCCTGGGATTTCCCAGGCAAGAGTAACGTCTGGCCATTCTGAGTATCATGTTGCATCTTTGGTAATTCTTGCTGCTGCTGCTAAGTCGCGTCAGTCGTGTCCAACTCTGTGCGACCCCATAGACGGAAGCCCACCAGGCTCCTCTGTCCCTGGGGTTCTCCAGGCAAGAACATTGGAGTGGGTTGCCATTTCCTTCTCCAATGCATGAAAGTGAAAAGTGAAAGTGAAGTCATTCAGTCGTGTCCGACTTTTAGCGACCCCATGGACTGTAGCCTACGAGGCTCCTCTGTCCCTGGGATTTCCCAGGCAAGAGTACTGGAGTGGGGTGCCATTGCCTTCTCCGTGGTTAATTCTTAGGAGTTGAAAACATGAAACAGTCCAAATGTCCGTCAATAGGTGAACGGATGGACTAACTGGTGTAACCATACAATGAACTACTCAGCAATAAAAGAACAGGCTACTGGTGCCCACAAATTTCAAAAACATTCAGCTGACACAAAGGATTACTTATTGTATAATTCCATTCATATGAAATTCTATAAAAGATAAAAATAATCCACAGGGTTGAATGTGAGATCAATGGTTGTGGTTAGCAGTAGGAGTAGGTCTGACTGGGAAGAGGCATAGGAAACATTTTGAGAGCTGGAAAGTTGTACATCTTGGTAGCAGTGGTAGTTATATAGACTCAGATATTTATCAAAATGCATGGAACTCAGGGCTTCTCTGATGTTCCAGTGGTTAGGATCCCATGCTTCTACTCCACGCAAGGGGCACAGGTTTGATTCCTGGTCGAGAACTAAGATTCCACATGCTGTGTGGTGAGGCTCCTCCCTGCCCCCCAAAAAGGCATGGAACTTGAACTTTACATTAAAATAGATATATTTTATCAATAAAATTTATTTTAAAAATGTGGTTCTGAAGAAAGAATGAAGATAGACTAAAAATTGTTAAAGGAACAATTAAAAATTTTTCTATTTATTTTTGGCTATGCTGGGTTTTCATTGTTGTGCAGGCTTTTCTCTA
The DNA here is from genome assembly GCA_006408695.1 of Aepyceros melampus. Lineage (NCBI taxonomy): Eukaryota > Metazoa > Chordata > Mammalia > Artiodactyla > Bovidae > Aepyceros > Aepyceros melampus. The sequence continues at coordinate 80,785 of SJXQ01007228.1, read as the reverse complement.
GCTACAGTGAGCAGGGGTTACTCTCTAGTTGTAGTGCATGTGCTTCTCATTGCAGTGGTTCTCTTGTGCAAAGTAGAGGCTCTAGGGTTCTCAGCCATTAGTAGTTGGGGCTCCTGGGCTCTAGAGCACAGGCTCAATAGTTGTGGCTCAGGGGCTTAGCTGCTCCATGATATGTGGGATCTTCCTGAATCAGGGATCAAACCTATGTCTCTTGCATTGGCAGGCAGATTCTTTACCACTGAGCCAACAGGGAAGCACTTAAAGGAACAATTTTTGAAATAGCAGGTCTAACCACATTAGAAAGCAGCAATTGATCAGAGCCTGGGCCCTGTGGAGGACAGCTCTATCACTATTTTTTAAGGGGTAGCAAGTACAGATGCACTGGTAACACATATATGCCCCAGAGGTGTAAGGCAAACCCCACAAAGATTTAGAAGCCTGATATCAATGATGTTTTTAGAAGTTTAGTGAACTAGGAATGCTGAGACAGCCCTGTAAAATAAGGGACAAGTTATTTAAATTCACACTTAACACCACAAAGAGGTATAACACTTAGTGGACCTCTCTGCATTAGGAAGGTAGTTTGGAACACACTTGGAAATTCTACTGTGAACGGTTTCCAATTTTGAGTGAAGCTCAGATCAAGAGCTTGGCAGCAGGCCCAGCATGGTTGCAAGATCTCCTGCAGATGAAACTGCAAGGTGCTTCAGCTCTTGCTGTGTTAGGACAGGAGGAAGATGGGATGCTGGGTGGAGTGCACTTCAGTCTCTAATAGATTTACAAAGGCCTCAGATTTTGGAGGAAGACCATGACTTCTGTGGCAGAGAACTATTTTACTATATCACTGGAGAAATAGATTCTGTGGCAACACACTCTAATAGAGACCAACCTCGTCACCACCATGTGGTCCTTGACCAGTGACAGCCATCTTCAAATGGATTATCAGGTTCGTTGACTGCTGCTGCATCTCATCATACTGTGGAAATGATCTATTTGGAATTGGGCCCTGGAAAGCCCATAAAGTAAAATGTATAAGTAAGGAGTCCAGAGCCCTATGTCATTCATGGGGACCCCCCTATGACCCTGGCTGAGGAGGAGACAACTCAGGCCTGGTTCACAGATATATCAGCACCATATGAAAGGCACCACTGATATATGGAGCCCTCATTTTTTGAAGACCTTCCTAGTGGTCAAAGCTATGAGCAGGATAATTGGAAATCTGCTTTATGTAGGAGGAGGGATGCCTGGGAACATAGATATGAATCAATTTCTTGGCCGAAGTAACTCACTTGTCTGGTTGTTAGAATCCCAACAGGACACAAAACTGGGACACCAGGGACAAGGAAGTGTGAAGGAAAGGCGATGTGGTTGAACTTGGTACTTCAGTCATGGACATAAAGCGTGTGGAGTTTTGTGTTTCACACTGATGCCTAAAAGAGACAGAGAAAGCAAACAGGACAGAGAGGCTCATTTTGTGCAAATGCAACAATATATTTTAAGGCAGAGAAAGTGTAGTGATGGAATCATGATCCAGGGTAAGTCCACTAGTATTAACACTTATCTACTGCCCAGAAGCAGTCAGTCTGACACACAGGAAAGTGGTCTGTTGACTGTTTCTAAATTTTACTGTATGTACTTGTGACCCAATGACAGAGTCTGTCCTCAATGACATCCAACTTCTATATTTTTAATATTACAAAGATAAGTCCTTCATAAGTTGTCCTTCTATTTTGGTCCTTAAGATCCCACGATCAATTAACCACTTCCAAAGACTTCTGTAGGTCAAGTAATTCTGATTACCACAATGACCTCGAGCCCACTGTAGTTGTAATGGATGAAGTAGGCACACGGCCACCGGAACATGATCATTACCACAAGGCCCTTAAGGAGGGACCATTAACCCAGCAGTTAGAAGTCCTAGTAGGTCAATAGTCAGACTTGCAGGGGTCCTGGGTCAGAGAGAGTTCGGTGAGAGACGGATTGGTGGCCTTCTCCCTGGGGCCCTTCAGACTTTCTGGCCTTGGGACAATGGGTGAACTGGGGAGCCCAGGGACAATTTGGGGGCCAACTGGGTCCTGGACACCTGGCTCCCTCAGTGATGATTGTGGATAAAGCCTGGGGACCTGACCCTGAGGGCCCTGCCAGCTGAGATCTGCCTCCTCAGCCAGGTGTGGGCACTGGTGGGAGGACCCAGACTAGGTGCTGGACAAAAACTCTCAATCAGAGTGACCAGTCCATACAGGGAACCCCTGTTCTTAAGCAAGGCCTGGACCTCAGAGGGTGAAAGTCAAGGCTCAGGACCTTAAACAAATAAAGTGAGGAATAATAATGCTGCTTTGCTTACAGGGTTTGCTAAGTATTAAAAACTGCAAGGAGGAATGGAAACAGAATTAAATGCCTCCTCTTTTCTTTCTTCTTAACAGAAAGTAACATTTAAAAAACATTTATTTATTTGTTTTTGGCTGCTCCGTCTTTGTTACTATGTGTGGGCTTTGTCTAGTTGAAGAAATCAGGGGCTACTGTCTAGTGGTAGTGTGTAGGGTTTCCATTTTGGTGGCTTCTCTTGTGGAGCACAGGCTTTATGATACATAGGCTCAGGAGTTGCAGCTCACGGGCTCTAAAGCACAAGCTCAGTAATTGTGGTGCTCAGGCTTAGTTGTCCCAAAGCATGTGAATCTTCCCTGACAAGGGATTGAACTGGTGTCCCCTGCATTGAAAGGGAGATTCTTAACCACTAGACCACCAGGGAGGCCCTGACATTTGTTTTGTTAGAGGTTTATAGGCTTACTGTGACCTGACCATGACCTGACCATGACCTGACCTCAAGAACTCATATTTTTCTAGGATGCTGGGGATCCCATCACCCAGCAGTTTCTCAGGGCCCTGGTAGAAGTGTCTTTTAGTCCCTCTTGGAGGTAAAAATTGGGGGAATTGGTGAGTAAATTACTCATGATAAATCTACATCAACCACTATATTTCCTTCAGTATTTATATTATGCCAGGACATTTCTGATATCTTAGTATTGGCCTCTGCCCAGTTAAGCTTTCAGCTAATTAACTAAACAGAAACAAAGGTACCGACAGATCAACAAAATCAAAATCTTGCTCACTGTAAAAGCTAATAGACCACTTCTACCAAAACGGAATAAGAAAACAGAATTTATTGATATTATTAATGAAAAATTTAACGTAAGCACAGAGAAGATTCCAGTTAGAAAGAACGTATAACTTGTTGTCAATACATCATATAAATTACTAGAAAACCAGCCCATTCAAACTTCCTGGATAATCTATGAAGCAAGGGCTTCCCTTGTGGCTCAGTGGTAAAGAATCTGCCTGCCAATGAAAGAGATACAGGTTCGACCCCTGATCCCATATGATGTGGAGCAACTAAGTCCATACACTACAACTACTGAGCCCGTGCTTAAGAGTAACTCTGAGCCTATTAGCCGAGGCTACTGAAGCCCACATGCCTAGATCCCATTCACCATGAGAGAGGCCACCTCAATAAGAAGCCTGTGCACCACAACTAGAGTAGCCCCTGATTGCCACAACTAGAGAAAGCCCATGCAGCACTGAAGACCCATCACAGCCAAAAATAAAACAAATTATTTTTTAAAAATTTAACAAAAACCTATAAAGCAGTGTGCAGAAATGTGAGTCCTGTGGTATCTTCTGTGCTGCTACTGCTGCTAAGTCACTTCAATGACTGAAGTGTGACCCCATAGATGGCAGCCCACCAGGCTCCGCCATCCTTGGGATTCTCCAGGCAAGAATACTGGAGTGGGTTGCCATTTCCTTCTCCAGTGATGAAAGTGAAAAGTGAAAGCAAAGTCTCTCAGTCGTGTCCGACTCACAGTGACCCCATGGACTACAGCACCAGGCCCCTCCGTCCATGGGATTTTCCAGGCAAGAGTACTGGAGTGGGGTGTGAGTTGCTAATCCTTCTCAGGATGTCGCCTAGCTTCTGGAATGGATGTGGTGCATCGGGTCTCCAAGCTACTGGCCACTTCCTGCACAACTTGTTTGATTGGCATGATTTCACTTCTGTGGTGGAGCATGCTGATGTTCTGTGCATGTTCAGATAGTCTGGATCTCTTCAAGCTATATTATAACAATCTAGGAGTAAAACTGAATGTGTAGTGCTGTTCCTCCATGGTAATGAAAAATTTTCCTTTTTTCCTTAGAAGGATACAAAGAATGCATTTGTGAAATCAAAGGCTGCATATTATGTATCTTAGGGCATGAAAATCTGCTTTAGAAACAATGCCATGTGTGTAAATTGGATCACTATTTGACTGAGCTTGTGTCCAGTCTATAGTAATTCTCTAGGCTACACTGGGCTTCTACATCATCTATGCTACCTAATTAAACAGGATTATGATAGGAATAGTCACCTTGCCAGTCTTTGCTGCTGCTGCTAATTTGCTTCAGTCGTGTCTGACTCTGTGTGACCCCATAGATGGCAGCCCACCAGGCTCCCCCCATCCCTGGGATTCTCCAGGCAAGAACACTGGAGTGGATTGCCATTTCCTTCTCCAATGCATGAAAGTGAAAAGTGAAAGTGAAGTTGCTCAGTTGTGTCCGACTCTTAGCGACCTCATGGACTGCAGCCTACCAGGCTCCTCCGCCCATAGGATTTTCCAGGCAAGAGTACTGGAGTGGGGTGCCATTGCCTTCGCCTTGCCAGTCTTTAAGAACACACTAATCTCTGCCACCCTCCCTGCTGAGCCCCTTACCTGGAATGAAATATATATATATATATTTTTTTTTTTTTTTCATTTACTATCTTATCTGGGGAGGAAGTTTCAGAGCCATCCATCTGACCTCCTCCCCATGGTGGCACTTAACCAAAGACCAGGGTTCCAATGCAGGGGTTACTCTAATGGCTGAGAATGTCAATCCTGTCCAACAGTAGTCTCTTCCACCAGGGCTGATTTGGCCACTACTGAACGTCTAAAATAAGAGACGAAGACTGAGTCCCCAGTATAGCACCATTACTAGGAGAGACCAACTAGCATTTGACTATTTTGGCCCTCAAAAGGCCAATGTTTGTCCTCACAGGAAAATCTAATATTCCAGACATGTGTTTTCTTTCTTGCCCCCAGGGCCTCAGCCGGCACCACTATCCAAAGGCTTAGAAAATGTCTAGTTAGCCAGTATGCTATCCCCATACACTGCATCAGTCCAGAGGACCCACTTTGCATTAAAGGATGTGCAAGACTATGTCCAGCACAAAAGGACCCACTGCATGTACCAGTAGCTGCTTCTGCAAGAGAGCTTTGGAACAGCCTTGTGAAAGCACAGTTGAAGCTCCAGCTCAGAAGCAATATTCTGCCAGGACAGGGTGCTGCCCTTCAGAGTGCAGTCTACAAAATGGACAAAGGCAGTGCTGTGTTCTCAAAGTGGAGGAACCCAGCAGTGAGAGTAGGCCTCACCAACCACCACTACCAAAGACCCTCCAGGGGCCCTTGTGCTTCCTGGATACTCCACTCCAGGCTGCAGAATTAAGAGGTCTTGAACCCCACAGGAGACATACATTTCACCAGGGACAGAGCATTTCCCACTTAATTAATAAAGACAGACATGACTTGAGGATTGTATTCCTTATAACCAGGGACCAGCAGGAAAGAGGAGCTGTTGTCTATGCAGGGTGTCTGATACATCATGAGGAGAATGGGCTGCCATCATACATGGGGCAGAGAATCTGAGTTGATGCAAGTAACCCACCGAGATCCTTCTTGGAGTTCCTTGCCCACTTGTGATGGTAACTGGAGAAACACAGCAGCTTGGGTGTGAGAAGGGCATGGTGACCAGGGCCCAGAGCCCTTAGGAATGAGGATCTGGCTCACGCTGATGTCAGCAATGGTGGTAGCTGTGAGAATCTAGAATGTGTAACAGGTGAGAGCAAACGGTTGCAACAGAAGGGCTGTAGTTCTTCCTGATTTCTCTCTTCTTAGTTTCTCTCTAGACAAACCCAACCTTGGAAGGGATGCTCTGTGCAGTTGTGGAGCTGAACCACCCAGATCCCTCTTCCAGGAACAACCTGCTGCCCAGAGGCAGGGACTCCCTCCACATGCTAGCTTATCCAGAGTTGGTCTCAGGGGAAAAAGGCTGCTTCACCTGAGATCACTCTCTCCTCAGGGCAGCCTGCCTCTACTGACTGACAGCTCAGGGTTGTAAGGGCCTGAATTCATGGCCAAATATGAGATACTTTTACGAGTGATTCTCTTTAGAGCCTCTGCTGGTCTGGCCAATGTCTCCACAACCTACAGTGCAGTTTGATTTTTCCGCTGACCAATCCATTCCTTTCTCTTCTCCCATTACTTCATGTTGATTCTCAATAAACATCTTGCACCCCAAACTTCACCTCAGTATCTGCTTCCAGAGGCCCCAACTTATGACACAGTCTGACCTTGCTGTCAGTGAGGAGCAGCACTTGGGTTGTAATAATGAACACAACTTGAACCAGCTGAAACAAACATGGGGATTTATTATAAGGATATTTGGGTTATCTCACAGAAAATCCAATAATCAAGGCAAGAAAATGGCAGAGATAAACCCAGACATCAAGATAAGAACCAGATCCTGGAACTCAGCCAGGACGTTCATGACTTGGCTTCTGTGGTGGCTTCACACTTCTCTGCCTCCTCATGTGGTAGAAAACACAGCCACTGACACCACTCACATTTATGTACCAAAGCTTCAGTTGTTAAAATTATATAAACAAGAGTCCTAGCTTTCCAGAAGCTTCCTAATGGGAAAGATAATACATGCAATGATTTTATCACCAGTTTACATGTACAGGTTCACATAGGTTGAATAGGTATTAACAAGGAACAAGGGCATTTCAGTAGCAGTAGATTGACAAAAAAGCACACACACACAAAAGCGTAAAGAGAGATTGTAGAGATTGTAGAACTCTCAAGTAGTTTAAGGACACAAAAACAAAACAAAACCAAGACTGTAAGAGGAAAGATAAAGTATTCAGAAATTATGAACAGGTATGGTTTTGTATAAAAGTACTCATATACCACGAGGATATTACAGCTTAAGTCCACAATTGTGTGTATGTGTGTGCACATGCACATGTGCTCAGTCATGTCCAGCTTTTTGCAACCTCGTGGACTGTAGCCCACCAGGCTCCTCTGTCCATGGCATTTGCCAGGTAAGAATACTGGAGTGGGTTGCCATTCCTTCTCCAGGTAGATCTTCTGATCCAGGGACCAAAGCCATGTTCTCCTGTGTCTCCTACATTGGCAGGCGGATTCTTTACTGCTGAGCCACCTGGGAAGCCAAGTCTACAATTAGCCACATGGTATTTCAATAGAAGAGTGTATAATCAGAATTGCATCTTAAAATAACTAATATATATATAAGTGCAAAAAATGAACTGAAAGGATGAAAAGGGCAAAAATATGCATACAGCTGCAAAGTCATGGCTGAATTAGTTAATTTGCATGCAGGCCAGCACTAGGTGCTCAGCATCTGAAAACTTGTTGGTATCATGTTTGTAGGCTAACAAACTCAATGAAATTGACAATCTGGGCACACACTGGAGAAAATGACCAAATGACTGAGATCTTGAGTGTAGAGTCCAAATGTCTATGGATGTATACTTTGCTATGCAATGCAGATATTGGTAGATATGTCTGGTATTCTTTGGGTTCATTTCATCTCAGGGTTCTACATGTGATCAAAAAGTCACATGAAATAAAAATGTCAGGAACATACAGATCCATACAGATAATGGTATCTGAAAATATCAAAGCCCACAAAGAAAAGCTGAACACAAGGCAATCCTGGTATAGGTCTCAGAATTCACAGATAGGACCTCCAGAAGACCCAGTATTTAGTGTAAGGAATATAATAGAAAGTATCCTCTGCAGGATTGCTTCCACACCAATGGAGGAACCTGGGTGGTGAAAGAGGAAAGGGAAGGAGATGCTCTTCCTCAAGTATTCCATCTAAATCTCATTTCTTGAGCTTCACAAAACCATAGGTAAATCCAGCCTAACTTTAAAATTGGCTTTCTTGATGTAGCATTTGTAGTAGGAATCAGTGAGGGGAAATATATTTTTGTGGTTTATCAAGGTGTCTTAAAAACGTAACACTAAGAATCTCTAATTTCAGAATCAGAGGCCTCTTGTGACCCTTCAGAAGACAGAATGCCAAGTGAGTTCTACACCACACACTTGGGAGGTGGAACATCAGGTATTTTGATAAACAAAATCCCTCTGCCAGCATCAGCCCTGGCACAGGATGACTGACATCAGACCCTTAGGAAACATATTCCCCCTTGGGATTCAATCAAAAGGCCAGTGAAGTTTCATCATCTCAAAAAGAAAGTTCTAAGATTAACTGCTCAATAGTTCAAAAACAATCTAGAACAGGCATGAGTAAAACTAGGAAGTTTTTAGACAACAGACTCCTGGGCCCAATCCAAGACCCAACAAGCCAATCACTGGGCTGAGGAAAGAGATCCAGGATAGATGGAAAAGAAAAAATGGAAAACAATAACAACAACCCACAAAGTAAAACACCACACTGTAACTACTTGTTCTTTTACAAAGGTCTGTTTCACCAATCTGGTAAAATGACCTTAAGGTATTAGGGAGAAAAGTAGGAAGTCCATAAATTTATGTATGAATAAAAATTTGGGAAATAGGACTTTGTTGAAATTCTGGTACAATAGTTCATGAAATTACCCTCATTTATTTAATATTCCAGTTTTCCAACAATGATGTAAAATTGTATGTAAAGAAAAAAATACTGCTAGAATCAAAGGTACCAAACACCACACTGTTAAAACGACTTGTGCATGAGAGAAGGCCTGATTTTTCCAAGTATGGAAACTAGACTAGACTTCTGAATTTCACCATCATACAAAAAACATAGTTGATTTTGTCAAACAACATTATAGAGAGATTGCTACAAAAGTCTAAATAAACCTCAGCATGGGTCATGCATTTTCAGAAGGAACCACCCTTATAAAATGGTAAGCACACATAGGAAATTTCTCTTGTGCATGATACGACAATTGAAAGGCAAGTGAAACACAAATATTTCCAATGATGAAATAATAAAAAGCTTGTTTTCTGATATCTGTCTGGTAATCACAGAAATCTTCAGGAAGGCAAAACAGGCTTCCTGGGATACATAAAAAATATGGTTCTCACCACAAGATTCTCTATATTTTATATTCTCTGGATAGTGACTCTCAAATACTAGTTTCTTCACCTAATTTTTACAGGATATTTACAAAACACCAAAACATAATAGCAGCACACAATATTCATGACAATTCACCATAGTAAATTAAAATACAAGTTGTACTTGGGTGACACAGTACTAAAGATACACACACTGGATGCATGGAGGCACCTTGTTACACACGGAAGGCATTCTGCTCCAAGTTAATGCCACTGAGCAGGAGTACAGAGCCACAGTGCCCACTCCTTACAATTTACTCATGCCATTCTGCAGTTCTACACTAGAATACTTATTAACCAGGTTTTATATAAACTGTTTCTCAGAGTCTAGGATACAAAAGACTTTATATAATGTTGGCTTTTGCTACTAAAGAGAGAGGTCAGTGACAACAGTAGAGCCTTTTATAAACTAACAAATCATAAGGAAATGTGTTGATATTACACGCTACTTATTGAGCAGTAAGACATGTCCTATGAATTACCATTTTTATAGTATTATTAAAATAGAAAAACCAGTGGCACATGGTATGTCTTGATAGATATCAGAGGCACTACAAGGCATGTACATCTCATGCTCCCAATTACATTACCATATGTAATTCCAAAATACAAAACACAGCCTGTGACACAGGAAAATAAGCCATAATTATGTACCATGGAGAAATTTTGTATTCCAAAGACTCAATTTATTCACAATTTTAGAAACTTCATACTTGACCCTTAATATAGTTTAGAACCAGTTATTTTTTGTACCCATGTCTATAAAGAGTGCATGGCTTTCCATTATAGCATTATATCTAGGGGCATGTATTTCTAATGTCTCTAAACTCTTAGGTATACCCACAGGATACAATATGGTGGGGTTACTTGTGGAAGATTGTCCCATATTTAGTATTTTCAAAGAATTCATTCCTGAGGGCATCTTCTTATGTACAATGAGCTGTTATTTCTTGATGAAAATATCACCTCCCTTGCTGTATTCATGAAGTTTTCCTTAACTCACTGGAATAGGGTTCATTTTCAGTGGTAATTTTTCCAATGGCTAATGCAATTTGATCTCTGGAAAGCTTCTGATAGTCATAGTACTTTTCTGTACTGTTAATTTTCTACTGTAAAAGGTTTGACTATGGTTTGAAATGTTTTTGAAATCCACTGCAATTCATAGGGTCATTCTCCCTCTATGGATTCTAATATAATAAACACATCAGTCTGCTGAAAGCTTGTCTGACATAACCTATTTAGAGTTCCTAACTTAAAAGTGTATTCAGACATATAATGTGATTAACTATTATCTGAAAGATTTACCATAACTGATGAGGTAAGATCTCTGTCAAAGACTAACATTAATACCATTCTCTAGGATTTCTTTACTGTATGAGTTCTCCGATGATTAATGAGCTGTGACTTTTGGGAGAAGGCTTTCCCACATTCACTGCATTGAAAAGGTTTCTCTCCTGTATGGATTCTCTGATGATTAACAAGCTGTGACTTCTGAGAGAAGGCCTTTCTACATTCACTGCAACTGTAGGGTCTCTCTCCTGTGTGTGTCCTCTGATGTGGTATGAGGTGCGACTTCCGAGAGAAGGCTTTGCCACAGTCGCTGCATTCAAAGGGTTTCTCTCCTGTATGTGTCCTCTGATGATTTATGAGACTTGACCTCTCCCTGAAGGCTTTCCTACATTCACTGCATACATAAGGCTTTTCTCCTGTATGAGTTCTCTGATGTCTAATTAGTTCTGATTTTTCAAAGAAAGCTTTCTGACAAAGACTGCATCCATATGGTTTCTCTCCTGTGTGAATTCTCTGGTGAGTATTGAGCTGTGACTTCTGGGAGAAGGCTTTTTCACAGTCTCTGCATGCATAAGGTTTTTCTCCTGTATGGGTTCTCTGATGTGTTGCAAGGCTTGACTTTTCACCAAAGGCTTTCCCACATTCACTGCATTCATAGGGTTTCTCTCCTGTGTGTGTCCTCTGATGTGATATAAGATGTGACTTCTGACAAAAAGCTTTTCCACACTCACTGCACACATACGGTTTTTCTCCTGTATGAATTCTCTGGTGATTAGTGAGGCTTAATTTTTCACTGAAAGCTTCCCACATTCACTGCACTCATAGGGTTTTTCACCTGTATGAGTTCTCTGATGTCTGACAAGCTGGGATTTCCTACTGAAAGCCTTCCCACACTTAGTGCATACAAAGGGTTTCTCACCAGTGTGTGTCATCTGATGTGATAAGAGGTGAGATTTCTGGGAAAAGGCTTTCCCACACTGGATGCATCCATGAGGCTTCTCTCCTGTATGGGTTCTCTGATGGTTAATAAGACTAGACCTCTCTCTGAAGGCTTTCCCACATTCACTGCATTCATAGGGTTTCTCTCCAGTATGAATTGTTTGATGTCTAATTAGCTCTGATTTCTCAAAGAAGGCTTTTCTACAATCGCTACATCCATAGGGTTTTGTTCCTGTGTGGGTCCTGTGATGTGTGACAAGCTGTGACTTCCTGCTGAAGGCTTTCCCACATTCTCTACATTCAAAAGGTTTCTCTCCTGTATGAATCCTTTGATGATTGATGAGATTTGACTTTTCACTAAAGGTCCTCCCACATTCAGTGCATCCATAGGGTTTCTCTCCTGTGTGTGTCCTCCAATGTGATATGAGATGTGACTTCCGGGAGAAGGCTTTCCCACACTCACCACATTCATATGGTTTCTCTCCTGTATGTGTCCTCTGATGGGATGTCAGCTGTGACTTTTGGGAGAAGGCTTTCCCACACTGGCTACAATTATAAGGTTTCTCTCCTGTATGAGTTCTATGATGTGTAATAAACTGTGACTTCTGGGGAAAAGTTTTGCCACATTTACCACAGTCATAGGCTATTTCTCTTATATGTCCGCTCTGATGTTTAATAAGACTTGATTTCTTACTGAAGCGTTTCCTACATTCACTGCATTCATAGAGCTTCTCCCCTGAACGACTTCTGTGATATATGATGATCTGTGACTTCCTATAGCTAATTTTATCACATGCATAGTATTTTAACCAAGTATCAGTTTCCTCAGTCTTGGTATGGAGAAATAATTTATCAAATATGTTTAAGTCAGCTGGCTCCATTCTCCATAGTTTGCTTTTGGAATAAGAAAATCTAAATGATGTTTTAAAATTAATCCATCTATGTCACCTTTTTTGTTTGATTTCCTTAAAGGAATAAAGTTCGTGCTCAGATTAAACTTTTTTCCAAGTGCATCACATTCATGATCTTGTTTCATATTTTTAAACTTTTTGTTATCCTTGTGCCAAGTCATGTGACCATTTACTTGAAAGACTTGATCTATGAAGAAAAAAAAATCCTATTAGTCCTTTCATAGTTGTGTTTATTGAATAAAAATCTAGAAATGCTATTTGATGGAATTAATGCCTTTTAATGTTTAGTTTCCTAGTATGACTGCAATGTCTAACCTCTAGGTATTGAAAAACACTTTAAACACTGTAAACAAGAACAGAAAGCAGACAGTAGATTAAGTTTAAATGAAACTGACCACCAACTTGGGGCAAAAGGAGTAATCGCTGAACAGGCTACATGGGCTCACTCCACAGGTCCTCAGTGTCACCCGCTCCCCTTCAGCCACACTCAGAGGACACTGCAGCTCAGGTCAATTGTGAGGCCCAAACAGCATGCCCACATCTCTCTACCAAGAGATGGAGAGATGGGCTGCAAGTGCATTCTTGGGCCATGTGAAGGGATGCCAGATACTCTAGAGCCTTAATATTTCCTGAAGCAATACTCAGTCACTGAGAGACAGGAGGCTGAGGGTGGTACTAGCTTTCTGGTTCCTCAGAGAGTTCCCAGAAGCACACTGTTCATGCATTCCTCTCTCACCCCATCTCACTTTCCCTTCTCCCACTAACACTGTGGAGATCAGAGTCCCACTAAGTATCTCAGAGTCTGCTTTTGAGGGACCTTGAATTAAGTCAGTGTCACACAACAGGAAACGAGGAGGAGGGCAAAGCTCTTCAGAGCAGTGCTGGATGCTTGGTGGTGACACATAACTCACAAAAGAAGATGAGAACTGGGATCTACACTAGCTAGTAATTTGGGAAGTTCAGCCTAGGCTTAGTTTTAAGTGAGAATAGAGAAGCTTTCAAAAGATGTTTTCCAAAGGTAAAAAAAACTTAGTTAAAAAAAAAAAGGTAGAAAAGAGGTAATTCCATATACTCCATGTCTAAGCTACAGAAAAAGCATAACAGAACTTGACCAACTAAGGGGAGAAGTGGACCAACAGTTTGGGAGGAATAATAATCCACTTTCTGACATAATAAGGCTGAACAGAGAGGGTTTCACATCAGAGACATCCAAAGTGGGGAAAAATAAAGCCCTGATGGTCAAGCACAGGTGTCTTTGACCACAGAGAGAAGGGAGGACAGAAGGAGAGATTTACCACATCAGGGTACAGAATACCTAACAAGAAGTCAGGTCCCAGATGTGAAAGACTGGGAATAACATCATGGGCCAAACCAGCTGGAAACATTTCAATTCAAGCTACGAGCAAAGAAGCCACATGTACTTCAAGCTACGAGCAAAGAAGGCACATGTAATGTGATTCACTTCAGTAGCTCATGTTAACTGTTCTGAATCACCATTAAAGGTTTGACATTTTGAAAAGAGCCCTCTAAGGCACATTTCAAGGATGCCAACCACCACCAGCTGAGAATGACTTCCACCTTCTCTCCTCTACCTGGTCTTCATACACTCACCTAACGACTCTGAACTTGGAATTTCTCCATCTCCTGTCCATGGCTCTTCTCCTTGCTCCAACTTAAGGATGACACCAGGTTTCATAACTTCATACCCTGTTCAGGGAAAATCACAAAGACCTTGGCCCCTACTGCATGGCCTTTGAGGCCTCTGAAGAAGCAGCAAGGTTTGGAATTAGCTGACCCAGTGAAGCCACCCACATGAATACCAACAAAGTAAACAATCCTCAGAGGAATGGTAACAGTCTCCCTAATGGATAATATGGTTTAAGAATCTTTGACCTTTATAACTCAAGTCCAAAGCCATAAACCCTTCAGAGGCTCTGTAGTTGGTCTGCCCTGGTTCAAATTCAGGCTTTTTCATTTCCTAGCTGTCAGGCCTTGGGAAAAATACTTAACTCTTTTCTTGTTTCAATTTCCTCAGAAGGAAAAAAAAAAAAAGAGTGCAACACACCTGCCACACAGGATTGCTCTTACAATTGAGTCAATATAAGAACAATATGTGAAATTTGGTAAATTACATGCCTCAGGAGCTTTGTTGCTGTTCAGTCACTCAGTCATGTCCGACTTTGTGACCCCATGGACTGCAGTATGCCAGGCTTCCCTGTCCTTCATCATCTCTCAGAGCTTGCTCAAATTCATGTCCACTGAGTCAGTGATGCCATCCAACCATATTCAATCTTTCCCAGCATCAGGGTCTTTTCTAATGAGTTGGCTCTTCACATTAGGTGGCCAAAGTATTGGAGCTTCAGTTTCAGCATCAGTCCTTCCAATGAAAATTCAGGATTGATTTCCTTTAGGATTGACTAATTTGATCCTCTTGCAGTTCAAGCGACTCTCAAGAGTCATCTCCAATACCACAGTTCAAAAGCATCAATTCTTCAACACTCAGCCTTCTTTATGGTCCAACTCTCACTCACATCCATACATGACAACTAGAAAAACCACAGCTTTGACAATATGGACCTTTGTTGGCAAAGCCTCAGGAGCCTCACTACCACTATTACTATTAGCTTCAGAGGCAGCACAATGAAATTAAGACTTCATTATTGGAAGGTGAGGTTCAAATACTTTCCCTGGGACTGTCATAGTCCAAGAACTTTGATCTCTAAAATTTAGATCCAAAATCACTAAAAAATTTGCAAGTCCCAGAACTCTCAGAAACTAAAAAAGAACAAGCAAGGTACTAGACACAATATGAGGTCTTCTGGGAGGTTTTCCTTTTTTTGGCCATGCCACAAAGCTCTCAGGATCATAGTTCCCTGACCAGAGATTGAACCCAGGGCCCCCTGAAGTAGAAGCACAGAGTTCTAACTGCTGGACTGCCAGGGAAGTCCTGGGTAGCTTTTCTTACCTAGGGACACAAGACTGCTATAATTCTCCAACATGACATCCTTGTATAAGTCCTTCTGATGGGGGTCCAGTAGCGCCATTCCTTCTGGGTGAAGTCCACAGATAAATCTTCAAATGAGAATGACCCCTGTAAGAGCACAATCCTAGTGAATCAGAAGCGGGAATCACTAGGTGATATAGGAAACAAGTATCAGAGCTTAAACACATCATTCTTATCATGGCAAGTTACAGAATGTCTATTGAGTCCCAACTTTTGCACTCTATTTTGTGGGCTAAAAGGCAATTATGCATTATTTCATCTTCTCATTTACATGAGAACTGAAATACATGACTTTAAAGTTTCCAAATCACTAACAAAGTTTGCACTGATTGTCAAATTTGGCACCAGAAGAGGCAGCAACAAAAGAAAGATAATAAAACAATATCCTCAAAAACTTCTTAGGTTGTAGACATATACAAATGTGTACACTTATAAATAAAGCAAGTTGCTTTAAGAGTTGAGGCAGAAAGGCCAGTAAGGGCATGATATGGGTCAGAGAGGGAGCCCAGCACTCCATCTATGGTCATATCAGTCTCTACTGAAGATGTGATACATGAAATAAAGTTTTAGGAAGTTAGTAGTGGTTTCCATAAAAAAGGGGGTGCAAAAGCATTCTGAGTGACAGCAGGTCCAAAATAGGGACCCAAACTGCTAGCGTAACACAGTATAAACAGTTTAGTCAGACAAGGTCCCAGGGTACCTTGTAGTGACTGGACTGCAGGCCACAGTTTTTTGGGAGCAAGGCAGATGTGGTTACCACACCTTCTCACTGCTGACAATTAGCCATTAAAGCTTTTACAGCATGGAAGTGATATAACCTAATTTACATTGCAGAAAGATATCCAGATATTAATTAATTAATTTTATTTATTTATTTTTATTTTTGACTGCTCTAGATCTTTGTTGCTGTGTGTGGCCTTTCTCTTGTTACAGTGCACAGGCTGCTCAGTGTGGTGGCTTTTCCTGTTGCAAAGCACAGGCTCCAGGGCACATGGGTTTTTGGTGGTTATGGCATGCAGGCTCACTAGTTGCGGCATGCAGATTCTAGAGCAAGCAGCTTAAGTAGTTGCGGCTCACAGGCTCTGGAGTGTAGGCTCTGTAGTTGTGGTGCATGGGCTCAGTTACCCCATGGCATGAGGAATCTTCCCAGACCAGGGATCGAACCCCTGTCTCCTACATTAGCAGGCAGATTCTTAAACAATGGACCACTAGGGAAGTCGTGGTATCTGGATTTTAAATCAAGATGGATTTTTGTCCCAAAGTCTCCTAAGATGACAAGAAAGCACAAACATACTCTTTTAAAAATTCAAAATACCACCATAAAATAAGAAACCTGACTGTAAACAGCACATCACACACTTTGAGAGTGATGAAAGGGAAAAACCTACAATCAGGAATACTCTGCGTACCAAGGAATCTTGTTCAGATTTGACAGAAATAAAAAACTTTACAGACTAAAGAAAACCTAAAAGAATTCAGCACCACTAAACCAAATGCCAAAGGAATGTCTCAAGGTGAAAAAGAAAATTAAGAAATGAGAAAGTCCACCAGTAAAGGCAAACACACAGTAAAGCTGGTAATCCACACACAAAGCTGGTAAGAAGGTTAAAAGACAAAGCTGGTAAAATCATTTATCAATAAGCAGTTAAGGGAACATAAAATAGATGTAAAATATAGTAACAACAGTAATTGTGAGGGGAGGAGAACACAAATGCAGGCTTTTAAAAATGCATTTGAAATTAAAAGATGAGCAACTTAAAGTAATCACTTATATATACAGATTGCTATACAAAGACCTCATGGTAACCACAAATCAAAACATCTGTAATAGATATACCTGCCAGAAAAGAAAAAGGGATACAAGCCTAACATTAAAGAGTCATCTAATCACAAGAGAAGAGAACAAAAGATAGGAAAAAGGAGACCTACAGAAACAAACCCAAAACTTCTCTGTTACAAGACAAAAGAGGACACTACATAATGATTAAGGGATCAATCTCAGAAGAAGATATAATAATTGTAAATACATATGCACCTAACATAGCACCTCAATGTATAATGCAAATGTTAACAGACATAAGGGAGAAACTGACAGCGACACAATAATGTGCTGTGCTGCTGTGTTCAGTCACTTCAGTCATATCCAACTCTTTGAACTCTATGGACTGTAGCCCACCATGCTCCTCTGTTCACTGGATTCTTTATAAAAGAATACTGGAGTGGGTTGCCATTTTGTTCTCCAGAGGATCTTCCTGACCTAGGGTTTGAACTTGCCATCTCCCGTGTCTCCTGCATTGCAGGTGGATTCTTTACTGCTGGGCCACTGGTTTTATATACTACACCCACACACAAACACATAAAATAAGGGACTTTAACACTCCACTTACATCTATGTAGTGGAGTGTAGACTAAAGAATCAGTAAGGAAACACTGGCCTTAAAGAACATATTAGACTGAACTGGTTAATACAAACATAGAGAACATTACACTCAAAACCAGCAGAATATACAACCTTTTCAAAAGCATATGGAACATTCTCCAGATCACTGCAAAAGAAGCCTGCATAATTTTAAGAAAACTGAAACCATATCAGCATCTTTTGTACCTACAACATGGTTGAGGTTAGAAATCAACTGCAAGGAAAAACAACTGCAAAAACACAAGCACATGGAAGCTGTAATATGCCAGTGATTAAATGGACCACTGAGCAAACCAAGGAGGAAAAAAAAAACAAAACAAAACCTAGAGACAAATGAAAATAAAAACATGATGACCCCCAAACCTACGGGATGCAGCAAAAGCAATTCTAAGAGAGAAGTTTATAGTGATACAAGCTTACTTCAGAAAACAAGAAAAATCTCAAATAAGCCAACATTACATGTGATGCAACTAGAGAAAGAAAACAAAATCTGAAGTTAGTAGAAAGAAATCATACAGATCAGAAGAGAAATACCTGAAATAGAGATAAGGGAAGGAAAAAAAAAAAGGAAAAGATCAATGAAACTAAAAATTGGTTTTTTGAAGAGACAAAACTGACAAATCTTTAGTCAGACTCATCAGGAAAAAAAGGGAGAGGGCCCAAATCAATAAACTCAGAAATGAGTTACAACCAACACTACAGAAATAGAAAGGCTCATAAGAGATCACTACAAGTAACTATATACCAATAAAATGGTCAACTTGGAAGAAATGCAAGAAAAAGACATATAAAAAGGCAAAATGGTTGTCTGAGAAGGCCTTACAAATAGCTGAGAAAAGAAGAGAAGTGAAAGGCAAAGGAGAAAAGGAAAGATATACCCATCTGAATGTAGAGTTCCAAAGAATAGCAAGCAGAGATAAGAAAGCCTTCCTCAGTGATCAGTGCAAAGAAATAGAGGAAAATGATGGAATGGGAAAGACTAGAGACCTTTTCAAGAAAATTAGAGATACCAAGGGAACATTTCATCAAAGATGGGCTCAATAAAGGACAGAAACGGTATGGACCTAATAGAAACAGAAGATATTAAGAAGAGGCGGCAAGAATATACAGAAGAACCATATAAAAAACATCTTCTTGACCCAGATAACCATGATGGTGTGATCACTCACAAAGAGCCAGACATCCTGGAATGTGAAGTCAAGTGGCCCTTAGGAAGTATCTCTACAAACAAAGCTAGAGGAGGTGATGGAATTCCAGCTGACCTATTTCAAATCCTGAAAGATGATGCTATGAAAGTGCTACACTCAATATGCCAGCAAATTTGGAAAACTCAGCAGTGGCCACAGGACTGGAAAAGGTCAGTTTTCATTCCAATCCCCAAAAAGGGCAATGCCAAAGAATGCTCAAACTATTGCACAATTGCACTCATCTCACATGCTAGCAAAGTAATGGTCAAAATTCTCCAAGCCAAGCTTCATCAGTATGTGAACTTTAAACTTCAAAATGTTCAAGCTGGATTTAGAAAAGGCAGAGGAACCAGAGATCAAATTGCCAGCATCTGCTGGATCATGGAAAAAACAAGAGTTCCAGAAAAACATCTACTTTTGCTTTACTAACTATGCCAAAGCCTTTGACTGTGTAGATCACAACAAACTGCAAAATTTTTCAAGAGATGGGAATACCAGACCACCTTATCTGCCTCTTAGAAATCTGTATGCAGGTCAAGAACCAACAGTTAGAACCAGACATGGAACAACAGACTGGTTCCAAATAGGAAAAGGAGTATGTCAAGGCTGTATATTGTCACTCCACTTATTTAACTTATATGCAGAGTACATCATGTGAAATGCTGGGCTGGATGAAGCACAAGCTGGAATCAAGACTGCAGAGAGAAATATCAATAACCTCAGATATGTAGATGATACCACCCTTATGGCAGAAAGTGGAGAGGAACTAAAGAGCCTCTTGATAAAAGTGAACGAGGAGAGTGAAAAGTTGCTTTAAAACTCAACATTCAGAAAACTAAGATCATGGCATCTGGTCCCATCACTTCATGGCAAATAGATGGGGAAACAACCGAAAGAGTGACAGACTTTAATTTGCGGGGCTCCAAAATCACTGCAGATAGTGACTGCAGCCATGAAATTAAAAGATGCTTGTTCCTTGAAAAGCGTCTTTTCAAGAAAAGCTATGACCAACCTAGAGAACACATTAAAAAGCAGAGACATTACTTTCCCAACAAAGGCCCATCTAGTCAAAGCTACGGTTTTTCCAGTAGTTGTCTATAGATGTGAGAGCTGGACTATAAAGAAAGCTGAGCACCAAAGAATTGATGCTTTTGAACTGTGATGTTGGAGAAGACTCATGAGTGTCCCTTGGACTGCAAGGAAATCAAGCCAGTCAATCCTAAAGGAAGTCAGTCCTGAATATTCATTGGAAGAACTGATGCTGAAGCTGAAGCTCTAGTACTTTGGCCACCTGATGCAAAGAACTGACATTAGAAAATAGCCTGATGCTGGAAAGATTGAAGGCAGGAGGAAAAGGGCACAACAGAGGATGTGATGGTTGGATGGCATTACCAACTTGATGGACTTGAGTTTGAGCAAGTTGCAGGAATTGGTGATGGACAGGGAAACCTGGTGTGCTGCAGTCCATGGGGATGCAAAGAGTCAGACACGACTGAGTGACTGAACTGAACTGGAAGAAATGGACAAATTTTAGCAAAGATAATCTCTTAAGACTGAACCAGAAAGAAATGAAGATATGAACAGATCAATTACCAGTAATGAAATTGAATTAGTAATTTAAAGACTACCAACAATAAAAGTCCAGGACCAGATGACTTCACAGGTGAATTCTATCAAACATTTAAAGAGTTAATACCTATCCTTATGAAACTATTCCATAACTTGCAGATGAACACTTCCAAACTTATTCTATGAGGCCATCATCACCCTGATACCTAAACCAGACAAAGGTATCACACACAAATAAAGAGAATTACAGGCTGATATCACTGATAAACATAGATGCAAAAATCCTCATAAAAATACTAGCAATGTGAATCCAACAATATAGTAAAATGATGGATCATACACCATGATCAAAAGGAGTTTATCTCAGGGAGAGAAGGATTTTTCAATATCTGGAAATCAATCAACATGATATACCACATCAACAAACAACAGAATAAAAACCATATAATCATCTCAATAGATGTAAAAAAGGCTTTTGATAAAATTTAACACTCATTTATGATAAAAACTCCAAAAAGTAAGCATAGGGGGAACATACCTCAACATAATAAAGGCCACATATAACAAACCCACAGCTACCATCATATTCCATGGTGAAAAGCTGAAAGTATCCCTTCTAAGATCAGGAACAAGACAAAGATGCCCACTCTTGCCACTTTTATTCAACAGTTTTGGAAGTCCTAGCCATGGCAATCAGAGAAGAAAAAGAACTAAAAGGAGTCCAAATCTGAAAAGAAGAAGTAAAATTATCAGTTTTCAGAAGATATAATACTATACATTGTTGTTTAGTTCCTCAGTCATATCTGACTCGTTTGCAACCCCATGGACTACAGCCCACTAAGCTCCTCTGTCTGGGACCCCATGGGATTTCCCAGGCAAGAATACTGGAGTGGTTTGCCATTTCCTTCTCCAGGGTATCTTCCCAACCCAGGGATTGAACCCTTGTCTACTGCCAAGTCTCCTGCAGTGCAGGCAGATTCGTCACTGATGAGCACTGGGGAAGTCCCTGATACTATACACAGAAAGTCCAAAAGATGCCACCAGAAAACTACTAGAACTCATCAATAAATTTGGTAAAGTTTCAGGATACAAAATAAATACACCAAAATCCATTGCATTTCTATATACTAATAATGAAATATCAGAAAGAGAAATTAAGGAAACAATCCCATTTACCACTGCATCAAAAAAAATCAAAAATACCTAGAAATAAACTGATCTAAGGAGGAAAAGACCTGTGCTCTGAAAACTACAAGATGCTGATGAAAAAAAAAAGTGATACAAATAGATGGAAAGATATACTATGTTCTTGCATTGGAAGAATAAAAACTGTTAAAATGACCATAATACCCAAGACAATCTACAGACTCAATGTAACCCCTATGAAATTAGGGCATTTTTCAAAGAACTATTAATAGAACAAATAGTATTAAAATATGTATAGAAACATAAAAGACCCCAAATAATCAGTAAAGAATCTTTAATAGAGCTGGATGAATCACATCCTCTGACTTCAGACTATGCTACAAAGGTACAGTAATCAAAACATTATGGTACTGGCACAAAAGCAGACATATACATCAATGGAACTAGATAGAAAGCCCAGAAACATACCCACACACTAGGGTCAATTAATCTACAACAAAGTAGGGGAAAACATACAACAAAGAAAAGATAATCTTGTCAATATGCAGTGCTAAGAAAACTGGGCAGTTACACGTAAATGAATGAAAGTAGAACCTTCTCTAACACCACATACGAAAATACACTCAAAATGGCTTAAAGACCTAAATGTGAGACTGGATACTAAAAAACTTCTTGAGGAAAACACAGGGAGAATACTTTTTGATATAAATCTCAAAAATAGTTTTTTTGGCTCTGTCTCTTAGAGTAATGGAAATAAAGCAAAAACAAACAAATTGGATCTAATTAAACATAAAAGCTTTTGCACAGCAAAGGAAACCAGAAACAACATTTAAAGACAACCTACAGAATGGAAGAAAATATTTGCAAAGATGTGACGGACAAGGTCTTAATTTCCAAAATATACAAACAGCTCATAAAGCTCAATATCAAAAAAACAAACAATCCAATCAAAAAATGGGGCAGAAGACATTAGTAGACATTTTTTCAAAGAAGACATATAGATGGCCCAAAAGCACATGAAAAGACATGCACCATCATTAATTATTAAAAAAGTGCAAATCAAAACTACTATAGGGTATCACCTCACAGCAGACAGAACGGCCATCATCAAAAAGTCTACAAATAATAAATGCTGGAGAGGGCATGGAGCAAATGGAACCCTCCTACACTGTTGGTTGGAATGTAAATTTGTGTAGCCACTCTGGAAAACAGTATGGAGGCTCCTTAAGAAACTAATAATAGAGTTACCACAGACTTGGCAATCTCACTCCTGGTCATATATCCAGAAAAGATGAAAACTCTTATTTGCAAAGAAAAATGTGCCTCTTAAGTTCACAGCAGCACTATTTACAATAGCCAAGACATAGAAGTGACCTCAATGTCTATGGAAAAATGAATGGATAAAGATATGGTATATATATACACAGTGGAATACCAGTCACAAAAGAGAATGAAATCATGCCATTTGCAGCAACATGGATAGACCTAGAGATATCATGCTGAGAAGTAAGTCAGACAGAGAAGGACAATATTATATAACACTTATAAGTGGAATCTAAAAAAGTAATACAAATGAACTTATTTATAAAACAGAAACAAACTCACAAATATAGAAAACAAACTTATGGCTACTAAAAGGGAAAGGAGGGAAATGTGAAGGGATAAATTAGAAGTCTGGGATTAACACATACACACTACTATATATAAAATCCCATTGATAACCAACAAGGACCTGCACAGGGAGTTATATTCAATATCTATAATACCCTATAATGAAAAAGAATCTGAAAAGAATATATATATGCATATACATATAAACGCTATAACCTGAAAGTAACAAAACATTGTAAATCACCTATACTTTGATTAAAATACTTATGATTGTTCGTATAGTACTACTTATAAAAATATATTTATATAACAAATATACCAAAAAGTATAAATATTCTAAGTGTCCATCAAGTGGTGAATGGATAAATAAAAAATGATATATTCAATACAATGGAATACTATTCAACAATAAGAATGTGTTTCTGAAATATACTAAAACATAGATGGGCCTCAAAAATACTATGCTAATTGAAAAAAGCTAGAAACAAAAGATTATACTTTTATAAAAATCCATTTATATGATATTTCCAAAAGGAAAACCTGTATAGACAGCAAGCAAATTAGTAGTTGCTTCAGGCTGGGGATGGGAGGAGGAACAAACTGCAAATGTCACAAAGATTCTCTTGGGATGATAGAACCCTTCTAATACTGGCTTGTGATGATGGTTACATAATATAAAGTTACTAAAAAAATTACTGAATTATACACTTGTCAGTGATGTCAGTGGATCCTACTGACATAGTTCAATAAAGGTGTTTAAAAGATAGTATTAATCAATTTATGCCAACGTACATGATAACTTAGATAAAATAGATATATTTCTTGAAAGACAATGTACTCAAGTGATAGAAGAAGGAAGGTCTGAATTAGTCCTTTAACTATTACAGGAATTGACCCTCACAATTAAAAACCTTCCTTCAAAAAAACCACAAGTTTTAGATGGCTTCAGAGGTGAATTCTTCCCAACATTCAAGGAATAAATAAAATGATCTCATATAAATTCTTTCAGAGAATAAACAGTGCAAACTTCTCAATTCATTTTATAAGGCCAGCAGACCTCTAATCCCAAATCAGACATGAACACAACATAAGAACATTACAAGCTTTTAGAGAATCAAAATTCCTAAAAAAGTGTTAGCAAATTGAATTTAGCCATACAGAAAAGGGGCTTCCCTGGTGGCTCAGATGGTAAAAAACCCGCCTGCAACGCAAGAGACCTGAGTCTGATCCTTGGGTTGGGAAGACCTCCTGGAGAAGGGAATGGCTATCCACTTCAGTATTCTTGCCTGAAGAATCCCATGACAGAGGAGCCTGGAGGGCTACCGTCCATGGGGTTGCAAAGAGTTGGACATGACTGAGCAACTAACACACACACAGGCATAAAAAGTATAATATGGCCTGACCAAATGAAATTTCTTTCAGTTATGTAAGATATTGATTCTGAAATCAGTATTATATTAACAGAATAAAGGAGAAAAGCCATTATCATTTCAAAATGCAGAAAAGGCATATTGTGAAAATCTGTTCATTGTAAAATACTATCAACAAACTAGAAATAGAAGGAAATTTAATCTGATAATCATAATCTATAAAATATGTACAGCTAACATCATCAGTTCAGTTGCTCAGTTGTGTCCGACTTTTTGCGACCCCATGAATTGCAGCACGTCAGGCCTCCCTATCCATCACCAACTCCTGGATTTCACTCAGACTCACGTCCATCGAGTCAGTGATGCCATCCAGCCATCTCATCCTCTGTTGTCCCCTTCTCCTCCTGCCCCCAATCCCTTCCAGCATCAGAGTCTTTTCCAATGAGTCAACTCTTCGCACGAGGTGGCCAAAGTACTGGTTTCAGCTTCAGCATCATTCCCTCCAAAGAAATCTCAGGGCTGATCTCCTTCAGAAGGGACTGGTTGGATCTCCTTGCAGTCCAAGGGACTCTCAAGAGTCTTCTCCAACACCACAGTTCAAAAGCATCAATTCTTTGGTGCTCAGCTTTCTTCACAGTCCAACTCTCACATCCATACATGACCACAGGGAAAACCATAGCCTTGACTAGACAGACCTGAGTTGGCAAAGTAATGTCTCTGCTTTTCAATATGCTATCTAGGTTCATATTTAATGGTGCAACACTGAGTGCTTGGTCTCTGAGGACTAGAATAGCACTGTCCAATAGAATTTCTTGTGACGACTGAAATGCTCACATCTATATCATCCAATATAGTCACTGACAGCCACCAGCGTCTACTATGTCAAAGGTGACTAGAAACTGACTTTTCTATTTTACTTAATTTTAATTAAACAGTATGTGAAGCTAATGGCTTAGGTTATATAACTGGGTTTTGTGCCGTTTTTTGGGATGGCAGGTTTCTGTGCTATTAGTGGTGGGTCCCTCCTGAGTTTATGGAACAAGGTAATTCATGGTGGGCTGTTGGAGTCTCCAGGTGAGCACTGGCCATGCTGGAAGAACCAACCATTGGATTGGAGGGTTGAGGCTTTCAGAGAGATGCTATCAGTCCAACCTCCATGGAGCAGACAGGGCTGGAGGCTGAGTTCCATCAAATGGCCAGGGATTTAATCAACCACACCTACATAGTGAACACCCAATAAAAACTCTGGATATTTCTGCCTCAGGTTAGCTTTCTGGCTGGTAAGTAGACACAGGCCAGGAGGATGATGTATCCTGATTCCATGGGGAGAGGGCACAGCAGCTCTGTGTTTGGGATCCTGCCAGACCTCACTGTGTGTCTCTTCATTTAGCTGGTCCTAACTTGTGTCCTTTGTAATAAAACTAGTTTTAGGTATAGCACTTTCCTAGGTTTTGTGAACTGTTCAGTCGAACCTGAGGGGGTCAGAGGAACCTCCCAAATTTGCAGCCAGGTGGATAGAAGTGTTGTGTGTGGCCTGAGGACTCTCAAACATACAGCTATCAACCAAAGTGAAGGCACTCCTGTTGGGGATGGTGCTCTCACCCTGCAGAGTCTGTGCTAACTCCAGGTGGCTGGTGTCAGAGGTGAGCACCTGTGATGTGCTATGTAGTGGACAGTGCAGGCCTGGATGCTCCTAATGAGACAACGGTGTTCCTAATGCCACCTCTAGTCCACAAAGTACTGCAGGAGGTCAGAACAATACAATGTGAGGAACAAGTATAAATATTGAAAACAACATGTAAAACTGTCATAGATGGCATGATTATATAAAGAAAATCCAAAAGACCCTACAACAATTAGAATTAGTTCATTGTGGACATTCTTCTTTGATATCGCATCAAAACTAATCAACTGGTCTCACAAAAATGAGCTGCAATGTAGAATCTTCATTCATATTGGTGAACTTCTCACAATTACAGTCACATTGAAATCTATTGTTTTATCTTGCTTCTTAAATGGATTATTTACTCACTAATGATTTTACAAATCATGCATTGGCCATGTGGAAAACTGGTTTCCTGAGTTTAAATCTCACAAAAAAATGGCTTTACCAGTTAATTTTATAAACATTTAATGCTGAAATAATTTCAATTTTACTAAACTCTTATATAACGTGCAAGCTAATTTTGATAAACTTTTTGACACTTGCATGATCATGATAACAAAACTCAATAGGGATACTGCAAGAAGGGAAAAGCAAAGGCCAAGTTACACATCAACACTGATGTAAAAATCCTAAGCAACATCACCAGGCTACTATACTGAACAAAATATAAAGAAGAAAATATATCAAAAATAAGCTGGAGTTTATCCCCAAAATTCAAGGTTGATTTAATACTTAAAAAAAAATCATTGATATTTACTATATTAATAGATTAAGGAAAAACACATTATCACTTCAGTAGATACAGATAAAACATGTCTGTAAGTGGAAGAATGTACATCACAAGAGCTACAGATAACAGAAAAATCTAATAGCTTTAAAAAAGCACATTTATGTTTTTCAAAAAGAAGGACTAGATTTCATAAGGGAGAATATAAAAGTATGAAAAAAAACAAACAGATGAAACAACACACCAAAAATTGAAAAATAATCAACATTTATTTGTTATAGAAAGTCTTAGCAAACTAGGAAGTCAGTGGAATTTCTTTTTATTAAAAAAAAGTATTGCTGGTATTTTTATAAACATGGAAATCTAACCAAATCTAAAGAAAAATTATTAGTTTAAATGGGCTTATGAAGTTCCTGAATACCAAGCCAATATGCAAAAATCTAGTGTATTTCCATGTTTTGGCCATACTTTTAAAATTATAACAAAATTTTACGATAACTAAATTTTAAGCTACTAATTGTAGGGCAGATGTACAAACTGAGCCTTGATGTATTTTGTGGGACTAGAGAATAGCATTCTAGTTAGTAAATAAGAAAAAATGTTAAAGGAGGATGTTATCATTTTGCAGCTCCTAATGAAATGATCCATACAAGCAGTGATAATTTAAAGCCATAGCAAGACAAAGAGACCTGTGGGCATCGTACACCTCCTGAAAGAAGTACCACAATAACTTCTGAAACATTCTTGCCAAGAAGTCACACTTGAACCTGATCAAACCTCAGTGTGGAACTTGCTGGGATGATGGAAACATTCTTCACCTGTGCTACCCAGTTTGTGGCTGTCCAATCTGTGGCTACTAAGCACTTGAGAGGGGACAACCGTGATAAAGGGATTTAACTGAATTAACTTAAGTTCAGTCGTTTGTGGCTGGTGTCTTCAGTACTGGACAGCACATCTCTGAATCTACCAATTTACAGGAAACACAAGTGACAACACACCAGTAACACTATGGGGATGCATTACCCACCACATCACTTATTCAGAGCCTTCAGATAGTGAGAAACTACAGATCAATGGCCTGGCCTCTAACAAATGATTTGGATAGACAAAAATACACAGTGCCATAATTAAGAGACAGATCAACTGCACTGTATGAACTTTACTTGAGTCTGATGCAAACAAATGACAACCTATGAATTTATGAGACTAATGGAAACTTGATAATGGCTGGATTTGAGGATATTAAGAAGCTGCCTTCAGGGACTTCCCTGATGGTCCAGTGAAGAATCTGCTTTGCAATGCAGGGGACAACGTTTGAGTCCTGGTTTGGGAACTAAGACTCTACATGCTGTGGAGTAACTAAGGCCATATACTGCAACTACTGAGCCCATGTGCCACAACCAGAAAGTCTGTGCACTGCAATGAAAGATCCTGAAAAGATGCAGGAAGAACCTGCATGCCACAACTAAAACCCAACACAGCCAAGTAAATAAACTTTTTTTTTAAAGCTTTGAAAAAAATAAACTGAGGAAATGGAATCTATATTTCTTAAAAAAGAAGAAGCTGCCTTCATTGAAGAGGTTGCAAATGCAATGAATCTCAGAAACAAATGAAAGTGAAAGTGAAGAAGCAAAACACAAATGAGCATGCAAAACAGCAGACAAAACCAACTGCAGTGTTTGCGAACAAACACTTAGGAGTAAAACTAAACAGACAAGCAAGGAAATGGTTACAGAAGCTAGAGTCCTGATTCCCTCTGTCAGGAAGAAGCTGTGATTGGGAGGGGATGTTCAGTTTCTTGAAATGAAATGGTGGTTTCATGGGTATTCATTTGATAACACATTAAGCTGTACTTTAACATTTTATGAATTTTTCTCCATATGAATTCTGCTTCACAACTTAAGAGGTAAATAAATAAATAATTATAGTGATTAAGTTCGGCTTTGGCATACTACCTTTGGGTCACATTCTGTGGAAAACCATGAAAAATGGCTACAATACTCTTGTATTTACTATAATGTTTCTCCTCAGGACATTACAACTATATCATTTATTTAAAGGCTTCCCCAAGGAATGACCAATAAATACTTACTTTCCATGAAGAACTTTGCTTTTTCCTTTGGATAATACAATTCATATATTTATTACACATGTCAAGAATTTGAGAAGTTTATAGCTCATTCAATAATTATGTAGGACACTAAGGCTTATAAAAATTGAAACTTTAAGAACTTCTCAAGGCCCTATAGTTATTGCATCACTGCTTTGATTTTGTCCCAGTTTGGATCTTCCATTCTGAGGGTATCTTCCCTTGACTTCTTAACAATGTAATATGTCCTTTTTCACTCAAGTCTTACATACCTCTTCTAATCCCCTGGAAAAATAATGAGGAATAAACACAAACTCACCCGTAACATGGTCATTTCTGCAGCCTGTGTGAGATGATCAGCAAGTCTGAGGTTTGTTCAGTCCTGTGGCCTCTGCTTCTACCCTGAAGCTCTGGAGTGAGGTCTCTAACACCAGGAATGAATTTCTCTGCTGGGAATGTCTTTCTTGTCTCACACAAGCAGGCTTATTTGTGGGGAACCAGGATCTGTGAACCTGGGGACCAATGCACTTCAATTGGTATATTCATAGTGCATCTAAAACCCTTCCTTTCTTGCTAGGAAATAGGAATTCATAATCATCTAATGCCAGAGGGTATTTTTTGTATAACTGACACAGGACTATCAGGGACAGAAATAGAATGTGATACAAGAGAATGGCAGAAGTCTATGTCTCTGCACACAGATAAGATTACTCAGCAGAAGTAATCCTAAAATCCAGTTAATGTCCACTGAGGACACTGAGGAACAGGTGCTAGGAAGGACAAGGCAGCTCTGTGTTAGACAGATAGACTTTTGGAAAGCTTATGTGATTTGTACTAAAACAGATCTGAGTTTTAATCAACTTTTTCCTTTTCCTGGCTTTGTGACTTTGGCTAAGAACAAATAGGAAACTAAGGTTTAAAATCTTTAACATTCCTAATTTATGTCTGCCAATCATAACAATTTCTAAAAGAAGTATGTTAAATTCTCCTAATATTACAGATTGGCCAGTTTTTCCTTGTACTTCTGTTGATGTTTGGATTATATGCTTAAAGTTATGTTGTTTGATGCATAGAGATTATATATTTCTGGAGAATTACTCTTTAGTCACTATGTAATGCCATGGGGATTCTGAGGAATAAATGAGATATTAAAGAGAAAGTGACTAGTTCTGTAGCTCTTACATCTGAGTGCTTTCAATATATAAGACAAAATAGTAAGCACTTTATAACAACCCTCACAGACAACCCAAAAGGCATTCGACAAAAAAGCATTAAAATCTCCATTTTATAGAACAAAAAATGAAACTTAGAGTGTGCCAATGAGTGCACAACTATTAAGTATCAGAAATGAATGCTATTTCTCTTTTTTGCTATGTTCAGGGTTGTTGTTTAGTTGCTTAGTCATGTCTGACTCTTTTTCAAACTCCATGGACTATAGCCCTCCAGGCTCCTCTGTCCATTGGATTTCCCAGGCGAGAGTACTAGAGTAGGTTGCCATTTCCTTCTCCAGGGATCTTCCTGACCCAGGGGTCAAACTTGCATCTCCTCAATCGGCAGGTGGATTCTTTTATGACTGAACCACTGGCAAGCCCTACATTCAAGATGTTTACTTCCAAAATCATAAAGTTATTTGTGTGTATTCATGTACACATATGTTCACACACTCACCATACATCCCAGAATTAGCTCTTATTTCCATGTACACATTCTGTCACCTTAGTTCCACAGAAACACAAATAAAGAACAGCCTGCTCATCCCTATGTCACACTAAAGCAGCACTTCAAACACCAACCTCTTCCCTTTCATGTCTTCCTGTGATTCAGCCTTGGTATCAACTCAGAAATATATATTGAAGTTCTTTCCAGTTACACAAGAAATAATTCCTTTATATACCCTAAATTGTGAAAATATATTTATTTTAGAACTGGAACTGGCACACATAAGAATTAAACAAAGAGAGACATAATTATTATTACAGAAGTAAAATATGATGACAAAACTTAGAAATGTATAAATGTATATAAACTAAGTAAGAAAAATTTCTTTCTTGTGACCAAACATAACCACTCTTAAGAAGTGGTATAAACAATCTGGATATTTTTAACAAAAATATAAGGTCACATTTAAAAACTGTTTTTGCTTTCTTCCCACTATGCAAACCATCTTTCCAGATCAACAGACATAGTACTGTAACAGCCTTATTTAAACAAATAAAAAGGTAGAAAAAAATCTATGCATATCAGAAAAAAATACATAAAACATAGAAATACACATGACAAGAAATGTATACAGTTCATAGGCTAAAGTAAACTAAAACCACCAATGAGGACTATAAAAATAGACTTCCTCACACACAAATTGGTCTTTCTACGATAGAAAGACTTCATAATTCAGCCCTGAATGATTTATATTTTTAGTCAATTCCAATCACAATCTCAAAAAAATTTTTTAACAAGCAATTCTAAAGTTCACCTGGGAGAAGAAAAGGTACAGGAACGGCTTGGGACATTTTGGGAAATACAAGATAATGAGTATAAATAGGTCCATGTAATATTAACATATATTGTACAATTATATTAAAAAAAGTATTTCATACTGTCTCAGAAAAGATTTACAGCTAAATAAAGCATAACAGCCCAAATATGTAAATCTCTCATGCAATAAATGTGGCACTTCACACCCAAAGTAAAACCTGATTACTTAATGAATAGGAGAAGTAATTAACACTTGAAAGAAAATAAAGCCAGATGTCTATCTCATATATTACAACAAACTACAGTTGACCCTTGAACAAGTTGAGGGTTAGGGACACTAACCCACCTCACCGCCCATGCATTCAAAAATCCTCACATAATTAATTTTATAGTCAGCCCTCTATATCCACGGTTCATATCTGCAGATTTAACCAACCTCTTATCATACAGTACTGTGGTATTTATTGAAAAAAACAACAACAAAAAACTGCATATAAGTGGACCCATGCATTTCATACCTCTATTTTTCAAGAGTCAACTTTCAGAGGGATCAGAACTTAAAATAATGAAAACCATGATAGTGCCTAAAGAAAACACAAGTGAGTATTTGTGTAATTTTGGGGAAAATGTCCCTACACATGCTACAAAGGCAAAAGTAAAAAAATTTACTTAAAAGCCAATAGATTTAACCATTAAAAAATGTAATAACCTCTGTGTGGTTCAAGAAAAGTCCATCATAATACAAACATACACACACACCTCAGACAAGGAAGATACACCTCTAGTAAATAAATAGGTCATTTCCTTTGTGTTACACTTTCACTTTATTTCATGGAATAAAAATTAAGCAGACAGCCAAATTCACAATGTGATCTTTAAATTTCCTTTGTCAGAAACTACTTGGCAAAGTTTAGTTGGGTTTCAGCTAAAATTTATCAAGAGTAGAGAGAAATGTTGAAATGAGGCATAAGAATCTGAGGTGGAAAAAGTGTGATAAGCCATCAGTGTGGTAGTTTTTAAAAATTTGATATTAATTGCTCAGCACAATAGATTCGACCTTATTTTCATTTAATTTAAACAAATGTTTTTGCAGGTTGGCTCTTGAGAGAGCTCTCCCTGAGTGCTCTTCCTCTTGACTTCCATGTGTTCCTCAGCAAATGGAAGCCTACCCCTCTGCTATAAAATTTGACCCCTTTTAACTTCATGGGTTTGACTTTACCTCAGCAGTTTCCTGCACAGGACTGCAGTTCTCCCCATGATATGCTCACGTTCACCTGCAGGAGGAAGGGGCACCTTCATCATCATCGCAAAGTTCCCACTCAGCATCAAGTCCTGTGGAATTATAAAGGAAAAAGAACAATGAAAAGTGACATTTACTCACATCTATCATGTGCCAGGCTTCCCTGGTGGCTCAGTGGTGAAGAACTTGCCTGCCAATGCAGGAGACACATGTGGGATCCCTGTGTTGGGAAGATCCCCTAGAGAAGGAAATGGCAACCCACTCCAGTAATCTTGCCTAGGAAATCTTGAGGACAGAGAAGCCTTGCCCACCTGCAGTCCATGTGGTCCCAAAAGAGTCAGACATAATGTAGCAACTAAACAACAACTATGTGCCAGATGTTCTATACACCATGCTGTCTTTTTTGAGGCATTCAGCATTCATTACATAAGTAATACTGCACAAAAGTTCATGTGCCCCAAACAGGATATATGCATGAATGGTAGATTGGGGCCACTGGTTCCATGCAGTCTACCCCAAGGCCTGTGACCAAAGACCCACAACAGCTGTAGAAAAAGGGATGGGCAAATGTCTTGGGAGTCCCTGTTTATATTCCCAGTACACGCATGATACAGTCCCCTGTCCAGAAATGATGGCAGCAGGGCAGACTAAGGAGAAAAAGAAGAGAAAGAAAAGATCTCAGGGGCAAGTTGAAAGAACTCCCCCAGAAAGGTCAAACTCCCCACTTGGGACAAAATATTTCAACTTAATGTATTTGTGATAGATTGTAAGGGATTTAAGCAGGATATGTAGCATATTCCCAATTTTGTTGTTTTTTTTTTCAAGGGAACAAATAAGGTTATTAACAATATACACACATTTATTGACTAAAAGATGTACAAAACATTAGCGTAGCAGTGACTATTTCCTGTCGATGGGATCATGAATGATTTCATTTGAACCTGTTTATCAATACACTCTAAACTGACAACAGTGAACATATTTTAAAACCCTTAACCCAAGAAAACAGGCAAGCAAAGTAGTTTCAGTCCAGCACCATGTGATTGAAACAAACAGTAAGAAATCAATAAGTAACCAATAAAATAATGTGTTTTAATGACTGCAAAAAGCTTCCAGGCTAGGGAAGAAAAGGTCATTTCTTGCCACTCCATCGGTTTCAGATGAAAAGCCTGAGACTCAGAAATTGTGAGTTGACTGATTCAAGTGGCAGTTGTGGGTCAAAGTCAGAGACAAGGCTTGAGGCCAACTCTGTCCTCATCGCATTAGCAACTGTCAAAGTTGTTTGTCTTTTTTGTTAGTAGAGACGCCACGGAAAAAATCCTACTGATAAAAGCAGAGGCAAGCTGGGTGGAGCCGGGATGGAGGCGAACAATCGGGTCGCCCCGCGTACACTCCCAGGGTGCCCCTACGACTGGCCGTGTGTCCCTAAGGTTGCGCGCGGCCGGGCACGCGCGTGGGAGACACCACCTGTACGAGCCGGTCTGGAAGGAAACGTCAAGGCGCTCTAAGCACTGGCCGCCGCGGAGGAAGGGCCTCCCCCCACAGCTAGAGCCCACCGGTGCCCACCGCAACCCCAGCCACTGAGACCCAGGCCGAAATGCGGACGCCCACTTGCAGCCCTGGCACGACCCCCAGCCCGGCCCCCGCGAGCCCTCTCAGCCCCCGCCGCCCGCCCCACAGGGATCCAGCCCCGGAACCTGCAAAAAAGGCCTCGGACCACGGACGCGCCGGACGGGGACCGGGACCCACGTGACCGCCCCGCCCCCGGGCTTTGCGCGACCCGGGCAGATCCTCAGGATTCCCGACGGCCTGGAGCCTAGCCGGGGAACAGCGCGCGCACGAGCACGCGGACACTCGCACAGTGGCCTCGCGCGTGGTGGCGAAAGACAAAGAGAGGGGCCAAGCCGGCTGCAGAGGGTTGCGCGTGCGCGGGAAAGGCTCTGCCGAACTACACTCCCAGGAGGCCCTGGGACACGTAGCGTCAGGCGTCAGGCGTCGTTGGAACGCGGGTTGGTCTTGGAGAAAACAGAAAAATAATTTTAACACATTTATGGAAAACAGATAGTAAAGTACAAAAAAAGCGCAGTTAATCTATAACTCAAGTGCAGTGGGGGTAGGTTATAATTAAGTCACTATATTGTTTTTAAAAAGAGAGTGAAAGGTAGGATGAAAAAAGAAAATGCAGAGCCACAGACACAAGGGATTGAGAATCCACTCTGTATTAATAAATTCTAAATTCTTTATGGTTCTCAAGGAGTAGATGTATCAGATTTGATCGGAGAAACGAGAAAACCTGGACGTGAATAAAAATGAAGACAGTATCAGGGAATCTGTGCCAAAAAGTATCCATCATTCTGTTTCCAATGAATTCTTTCAAACATCCAGTGATCAGAAAACTCTTATATTTAAATTGCTTTAGAGGAATTAGAAGAAGGAAAAGTTTCTATTAATTTAATAGCATAAAGGTACCAAAATGGACAAATTATGATTTAAAAGGAAGCACAGACAGAACTTGATTATTGCTGCCCATGCAAAAATATTGAGAAGTTATCACAGATAATTTTTTGTAGGATATTTTGTTAATATTTTGTAGAAATAGAAATATTTTCGTAGACTAGAAACCAAGTGGACTCTGTTCTAGAACTATAAGGGTAATCGGAGTATATATTAACATAAGTAAATAAGTTAAGGGGAAAAACTGACATTACCTCGGTGAAATGAAAAAAATGTTTAACTGAAAAAATACATTATAGGTTTTAAAATATAAATTAAAATAGTTGTTTCCTAATTTAGCCTGGTTGAAAAAACATCCATTTCAACTATTAAACCACTATGCTGCTTAAAGGTGGAATATCATTAGGAGTTAGAAACAAGGGATCTAGATTTTTTTTAACCAAGCTAATACTGATAATTTCCAGGTGCTCCAGTGATTAGAACGCCTCACTTCCACTGCAGGGAGCTCAGGTTTGATACTTGTGGGGGAACTAACCAAGATCACACAAGCCGGAGTGGCATGGCCAAAACAAAGCACCCACTTCCTGGAAAAATAATTAAATCACTATAATTTAATTATTTTATTCACAGAGAAACTAAACTAATACTTAAAATGAAGAACACAAGCGAGTCCAAGTTCATGCTGGCAGCTGCATGACAGGGCAATAAATCCAGAGGTGAGTTGCTGGGGCAATGAATAGTGACTTTATTTGGAAGGTCAGCAGACAGAGAAGATGGTGGACTAGTGTCCCAAAGAACTATCTTCTTCTTGTTGTTCAGTGGCTAAATAATGTCTGACTCTGTGACCCCCATGGACTGTAAAGCACACCAGGCTTCCCTATCCTTCACTATCTCCCGGAATTTGCTCAAACTCATGTCCATTGAGTTGGTGATGCTATCTAACCTTCTCATCCTCTGCCATCCTCTTCTCCTTTTGCCTTCAATCTTTCCCAGCATCAGTTTTGTTTCTGTTTTTCCAGTGAGTCAGCTCTTTGTTTTTCCAGTGAGTCAGCTCTTATCAGGTAACCAAGTTATTGGAGCTTCAGAGTCATCATCAGTCCTTCCAATGAATATTCAGGGTTGATTTCCTTTAGGATTGACTGGTTTGATCTCCTTGCAGTTCAAGGGACTCTCAAGAGTCTTCTCCAGCAGCACAGTTTGAAAGCATCAATTCTCCAGTGCTCAACCAAAGAGTCATGGTCCAACTCTCACATCTTTACATGACTACTGGGAAAACACTAGCTTTGACTAACAGACCTTTGTCAGCAAAGTGATGTCTTTGCTTTTTAATATGCTGTCTAGGTTTGTCATAGCGTTCCTTCAAAGGAGCAAGTATCTTTTAATTTCATGGCTGAAGTCACCATCCACAGTGAATTTGGAGTCCAAGAAAATAAAGTCTGTTACTGGTTCTACTCCCCCGCCCCTTCTATTTGCCATGAAGTGATGGGACCAGATTCCATGGTCTTAGTTTTTTGAATATTGAGTTTTATAAGAACCATCTTACCGAGTTAGAATTCAGGCTTCTTTTATAATGAAAGGAGAAGGGGAGTGGTTGGTTTTTGCATACTTCTTAGTGTTGAATCCTTTGTTCTCAGAGCTGTTCATGTAGGTCTGGTCAAATGTTCATTTAAGCTTCCAATAAGAGAAATGTTATTCTTCTGCAACTTTTTATCTCTGTGTGAATAGAAAAGTGTTATACCTTTAAAGGTCAGAGACTTGAGAATAGGTTATTCTGTAAATTTTAGACTATAGGCAACACTATTGTAGCAAAAGCAATAGAATACAAAGATTAAAGTAAAAGAAACAGATCAAATATGGAGTCAGATTTGTTCTTCCCTATTTTACAAGGATGTGTGTCAACAATCACTGCTGAAGCATACACATTTTTACACCACTTGGGGCTTTTATTCCATAAATTGTCAATTATCTTTGCCATTTTTCAATTGTGTTATCTGTTCATGGAGCTGAATGTATATTGTTTACTAATCCTCAATATGCAATATATGTTTTAATTTTTTTCTGTCAATATATGCTTTATTTTGTTTATAAAATTGTTGATCCCATAGGCTTTATTTTTGACATAAAATTTATCTAGTTTTTCCTTTATTGTTTCATTGTGGTTTACTTATGAGTTTTGTTAAGAAATCTTTCTCCATTCTGATATCATAAAGGATTTCCATGTATTATCTTTTAATAGTTTCAGTGTTTTGCTTTCACATTTAACTTGTATTCTGTCTGGAGTTGTATGTGTGCACAGAGTATGAGATACTGTTCCAGTTTCATTTTGTTTCCACATGGGAAGCCAATTTCCTCATCTTCAGTTTGGTTGCTAGAGCTACCATAACAGAGTATCACAGATGGGTGGGATAAACATCAGAAATTTATTTTGTCACAATTCTGGAGACAGGATATCATGATTTTGTAGCTTTGGTTTCTTCTAAGGTCTCTGCTTGGCTTGCAGGTGGCTGCTTCTTCCCATGTCCTCACATAGTCCTCCATTTGTGCATATCCTTGTCTTAGTCTCCTTTTTTCTCCAGTTGTATTGATATATAATTGACATACAGCACAATATACATTTGGGCTTTCCTGGTGGCTCAGAGGGTAAAGAATCTGCCTGCAATGCAGGAGATGAGGGTTTGAACCCATCTCTGGGTCGGGAAGGTCTCCTGGAGATGAGAATGGCAACCCACTTCAGTATTCTTGTCTGAAGAATTCCATGGACAGAGGAGCCTGGTGAGCTACAGCCCATGGGATCACAAAGAGTCAGACACAACTGAGCAACTAACACTCACTTTTTCACAATACACAGTTAGGGTATATAGCATAATGATTTGATTTAAATACATCATAGAATGATTATGACAAGTTTAGTGATCATCCATCACCTCATATAGATACAAATTTAAAGAAATAAAATATTTTTCATTGTGATGAGAATTCTTAGATTTACTCTCTTAAAAACTTTTATATATAACATACAGCAGTGTTGATTATATTTATCATGTTGTACATTACTTCCCTGTCAGGAAGCATTTAACAGGAGGCTTCTTGTGTGCTGTTTTGGATCTGTCATGAATCCTCTGTCCCTTATTAATTCCTTAAGTGGAGTAGTGAACTACTCCCAGGGACTGAAAAATGCATGCATTTCCTTTGTTAGTTTTTCCATACGGTGATAAGTAACTATTTATGACCCTCTTCCTTTTTATGAACCATTTGGTAAAAGTGATTATTTACAGCCCTCTGTCTTTGATATGGATTGCCTTATGATAATTTGTAAGTTTGGACTTTTGATTTTTATCTTTGCTGAAAATAGTTACCTTATCAGTTCAGTTCAGTTCAGTTCAGTCGCACAGTCGTGTCCGACTCTTTGCGACCCCATGAATCGCAGCACGCCAGGGCTCCCTGTCCATCACCAACTCCCAGAGTTCACTCAGACTCACGTCCATTGAGTCCATGATGCCATCCAGGCATCTCATCCTCGGTCGTCCCTTTCTCCTCCTGCCCCCAATCCCTCCCAGCATCAGGGTCTTTTCCAATGAGTCAACTCTTCGCATAAGGTGGCCAAAGTACTGGAGCTTCAGTTTTAGCATCATTCCTTCCAAAGAAATCCCAGGGTTGATCTCCTTCAGAATGGACTGGTTGGATCTCCTTGCAGTCCAAGGGACTCTCAAGAGTCTTCTCCAACACCACAGTTCAAAAGCATCAATTCTTCGGCGCTCAGCCTTCTTCACAGTCCAACTCTCACATCCATACATGACCACAGGAAAAACCATAGCCTTGACTAGACGGACCTTAGTCGGCAAAGTAATGTCTCTGCTTTTGAATATACTATCTAGGTTGGTCATAACTTTTCTTCCAAGGAGTAAGCGCCTTTTAATTTCATGGCTGCAGTCACCATCTGCAGTGATTTTGGAGCCCAAAAAAACAAAGTCTGACACTGTTTCTACTGTTTCCCCATCTATTTCCCATGAAGTGATGGGGCCAGATGCCATGATCTTCGTTTTCTGAATGTTGAGCTTTAAGCCAACTTTTCCACTCTCCTCTTTCACTTTCAACAAGAGGCTTTTTAGCTCCTCCTCACTTTCTGCCATAAGGGTGGTGTCATCTGCATATCTGAGATTATTGATATTTCTCCCAGCAATCTTGATTCCAGCTTGTGTTTCTTCCAGTCCAGCATTTCTCATGATGTACTCTGCATATAAGTTAAATAAGCAGGGTGACAATATACAGCCTTGACGTACTCCTTTTCCTATTTGGAACCAGTCTGTTGTTCCATGTCCAGTTCTAACTGTTGCTTCCTGACCTGCATACAGATTTCTCAAGAGGCAGGTCAGGTGGTCTGGTATTCCCATCTCTTTCAGAATTTTCCACAGTTTACTGTGATCCACACAGTCAAAGGCTTTGGCATAGTCAATAAAGCAGAAATAGATGTTTTTCTGGAACTCTCTTGCTTTTTCCATGATCCAGCGGATGTTGTCAATTTGATCTCTGGTTCCTCTGCCTTTTCTAAAACCAGCTTGAACATCAGGGAGTTCACAGTTCACATGGGAAATAGATGGGAAAACAGTGGAAACACTGTCAGACTTTATTTTATTGGGCTCCAAAATCACTGCAGACGGTGATTGTAGCCATGAAATTAAAAGACGCTTACTCCTTGGAAGAAAAGTTATGACCAACCTAGATAGTATATTCAAAAGTAGAGACATTACTTTGTCGACTAAGGTCCGTCTAGTCAAGGCTGTGGTTTTTCCTGTGGTCATGTATGGATGTGAGAGTTGGACTGTGAAGAAGGCTGAGCGCCGAAGAATTGGTTTTTGAACTGTGGTGTTGGAGAAGACTCTTGAGAGTCCCTTGGACTGCAAGGAGATCCAACCAATCCATTCTGAAGGAGATCAGCCCTGGGATTTCTTTGGAAAGAATGATGCTAAAGATGAAACTCCAGTACTTTGGCCACCTCATGTGAAGAGTTGACTCATGGAAAAGACTCTGATGCTGAGAGGGATTAGAGGCAGGAGGAGGAGGGTACGACAGAGGATGAGATGGCTGGATGGCATCATGGACTCAATGGACGTGAGTCTGAGTGAACTCTGGGAGTTGGTGATGGACAGAGAGGCCTGGCGAGCTGCGATTCATGGGGTCGCAAAGAGTCGGACACGACTGAGCGACTGAACTGAACTGAAGACAGTATAAATACCCACACTATTTGAAATAAACACCTTTGCTCCATCAGAGCTTGGGTCCCCATGTCTTTCTTTCTTTCTTTCTCTCAGGCTAATTCTCTGGAGCACAGAAGGTCATTGAGCTCACTTTCTTGCCCGGGCTTCTAAGACCCTCTGGTGAAGGTGCACTGTGCCTTCACCTCCTTGAGAGGGCATCTGGTGCCTGCGGTAGCAGTGCAAGCCTTGTGTCAAAGGCTTTATTGGCCTTGTACATAAACCAAGGAATATCAGCCTCTTTTTCTCTCTCTCTTACTTTCTTATTGTCGACTCTGGACCACCAGGTTCCGGTCCATTAAAGGACCTCAACACATCCCTAGTACTTGTTTGTCTTATCCCTAGTACTTATTTGTCTTATAATTGCAAGTTACTTCCTGTTACACAACATAATGTTACCAACTTGGGTCCTTGGACTCTTTAATGGATAGAAATTGGTAAGTGGCCAGATAAGGAATTCAGACAAGGCTTTATCAGGACTTACACTGCAGAACAAGAGACAAGTGCCCTTGCTGCTTTCTGAGATAGGGTAAGTTGGTCCCTTAAATGGGGTGAAGGTAGGGGTGGATCAGTGGGTTGGGCCAAAGAGATGGCTTAGGGTGGTCTACCCACCCACTTTGTTCAGGGATCATGCACAGTATCCTTATTTTGCTCACTGCACCTCAGAACTAGCAGCTATTTTTGGCCTTTATATGTCTTATTATTCATAATTTTTCCCAGTTGCACATGTGTAGTTATTTTTTAGTCCTTTATAGTTTATTTGTTTTCCAGTGTTCAAGGAGATTTTGTCCATTTGCAAATGCTCCCAGGTGCCAGCCTATCTCAATTCAATATTTTTATACATTTCAAAATGATCACCATGTTAAGTATAGTTGCCATCTGTTGTTACCTTACAACAAGGGTCCCCATCCTGTGGATCACAAACCAGTGTCAGCTTGTGGTCTGTTAGGAACGGGGCTACACAGCAGGTGGTGAGCATCAGCAAATGAGCAAAACTTCATCTGTAGTTACAGCTGCTCCCCATTGTTCGAATTACTGCCTTAGCTCCACCTCCTATCAAATCAATGGCAGCATTAGACTCTCATAGGAGCGGGAACCCTACTATGAACTGCACTTGCAAAAGATGATTTGAAGTGAAGCTGAGGCAGTGATGTTAGTGCTGGGGAGCAGCTGCAAATACAGATTATCATTAATACAGTAAATGTGGTACACTTGAATCATCCCCAAACCATTCCCCACCCCCACCCCCAAGTCTGAGGAAAAATTGTTCTTCCATGAAACCAGTCCCTGATGCCAGAAATTTGGTGACTGCTGCCATACGGGATATTACATAATTATTGATAATATACTACACACTGTATATTTCATACCCATAACTGATTTATCTTGTAACTTAAAGTTTGTACCTCTTAATTACCCTCACCTATTTCTATCCTCCCACTCCCCCATGTTGTTTTTTCTGTCTGTTTATTTTGGCTATACTATGTGGCATGCAGGATCTTACCTGTGCCCTTTGCATTGGGAGCAACAGAGTCTTAATCACTGGACGGCCAGGGAAGTATCCCCTACCATGCTTTTCTGAAGATAAAACTATTCGAATTAATAAATGAATTCAGTATAATTTCAGTAGAAGATTGCAGATATCCTTTTTCACCTTAAAAGGAAGTTACTTTCCATTTTGAATTTGTTAAAAACTTGATCCTGAAGAATGGCTGGAATATATTGCATATTTTTCTTTAGCTATATAGGTAAATAAATATGTATTTTTATAATAACCTATTGCTGCATTAATATGATGAATACATTATAAACTTCAATATTAAATTATCTTGAATATTATTTACTTATAAAGTTGAACAATACTGTCCTTTTTCTGTCCAGTTGTTCAGTCGTTATGTCCAACTCTTTGTGACCCCATGGATTGCAGCATACCAGGCTCCTCTGTCCTCCAGTATCTCCTGCAGCTTGCTCAGATTCATGTCCATTGAGTCAGTGATGCCATGCAAACATGTCATCCTCTGCCACCGTCTTAAATATTTCCAATCATTAGAGCATTTTCCCCCAGTGAACTGGCTCTTCACATCAGGTGGCCAAAGTATTGGAGCTTCAGACTCAGCACCAGTCCTTCCAATGAATATTCAGTGTTGATTTCCTTTAGGATTGACTGGTTTGATCTTATTGAAGTCCAAGGGACTCTCAGGAGCCTTCTCCAGTGCCACAGTTAGAAAGCATCAATTCTTCGGTGTTCAACCTTCTTTATGGTCCAACTCTCACATTCATACATGATGACTGGGAAAACCATACTTTGACTAATGAACCTTTGTCAGGAAAGTGATGTCTTTGCTTTTTAATATGCTGTCTAGGTTTCTCATAGCTTTCCTTCCAAGGAGCAAACATCTTTTAGTTTCATGGCACCTGTCACCATCCACACTGATTTTGCAGCCCAAGGAAATAAAATCTGTCACTGCTTCCACTTTTTCTCCATCTATTTGCTATTAAGTGATGGGACTGGATGCTATGATCTTAGTTTTTTGAATGTTGAGTTTCAAGCCACCTTTTTTTTTTTTTTTTTACCAAGAGGCTCTTTAGTTTCTCTTTACTTTCTGCCATTAGAGTGGTATCATCTTCACATCTGAGGTTGTCTATATTTCTTCCAGCAATCTTGATTCCAGCTTGTGATTCATCCAGCACAGCATTTTGCATGATGTACTCTGCATGTGTGTGTGCTCAGTCGCTCAGTTGTGTCCAACTCTTTGTGACCCCATGAACTGTAGCCTACCAGACTCCTCTGCCCATGGGATTTTCCAGGCAAGAATGTTGGTTTGGGTGCCATTTCCTTCTCCAGTGAGTACTCTGCCTCTAAGTTAAATAAACATGGTGACAATATACAGCCTTGTCATGCTCCTTTCCCAAACTGGCATCAGTTTTTCCATGTCTGATTCTAACTAGTCCAGTTACTCTTCTACATAATAGATCACGTCACACTTTAGTGGCTTATTATATCTCACACTTTCCTGGGTCAGAAATTCAAGATAACCTCAGCTAGGCAATTTTTGTCTTGGGATCTTTCATGTGATTGCAATCAGTCGATAGCTGGAGCTAGAACAGCAGGTGCTGTAACACTTGGGGTGGTGTAGGCATCTCTCACTCTTCCAGTAGTCTCAGGCCTCTTTAGTTTATCTCTTTGTGTGAGCTGTTTGCACCTCTTCATAGCACAGCAGCCGCAGAACAGTTGTACTGCTTACCTGGCAGCTGATTCTTCATCAGGAAGAGCTTTTGTGAACAAGGTGGGAACTGCATCTCCTTTTATGACCTGGGCTTGGAAGTCTCACAGTTTCATTTCTACTGCAATCTGCTGTCTATGGAAAATTCACTAGCCCATCTGGATTCAAGAGGCAGGGGACACAGACCTTTCCTCCCCAAGGAAAAAGTGACAAAATCACATTGTCACACTGAAAGAGGGTACTGTGTAAGAGGTGCTCTTGTAGTCATCTTAGGAATACACAACTTACCACAGTCCTCTGGCTTTGACAGTTAATATCTGCAAACTATAACTATCTTCTGTTCCAAGACCCCAAATGTCTCATTACATTGTGGCATCAGATTGATCAATGTCATTCTAGAAATCAGGCCCTGCTTGGGGTGAGGCTCTTCAGGACTTCTCCCTTGGATAAAACTCTTACGTGCTATTTCTCTCAAACTACATGTTATCTTCATCTTACACACATGTAATGCAATAGTAAGACACTACTATTCCAAACTGGGGACAACAGGAGTCCTCATACAGCAGTTGCTGGTGACAGAGCAGCCACTGATCCATAGAAATTCCAAATCATGCTAGATATGTTACAGTTCACTGCTCACGTAGAGTTCTCCATACCTCTTAGCAGCACCTTAGATCTTGGTTCTGCTGAGTCATCCTTCCTTATTCATAAAATGTGATCCATGTTTACCATTGAGTGTCTTTTTCAGCCTCCTTCCTGTCCAAAAATGATTGAGAGCCCAAAGATCTCTTTTTTATTTTGTGCAGCGTTTGTCTTTTTCAGCTCAAGGTAATACGGGTGTTTTTATTTAGTTTTCATTAAAAATTTTAATTTAGTTAGTTATTGTTTTGGCTGTGCTGTGTCTTTTTTGTTGCGTGGGCTTTTCTCTAGTTGTGGTGAGTGGGGACTACTCTCTAGTTGCGGTGCACAGGTTTCTCATTGCAGTGGCTTCTTTTGCTGCACAGCATGGGCTCTAAGGTCTGAGGGCTTCATTAATTGTGGCTCCTGGGCTCTAGGACACAGGCTCAATAGTTGTGTCACTA
This sequence comes from Aepyceros melampus, assembly GCA_006408695.1. Lineage (NCBI taxonomy): Eukaryota > Metazoa > Chordata > Mammalia > Artiodactyla > Bovidae > Aepyceros > Aepyceros melampus. Next base: position 35,918 of record SJXQ01007228.1, on the reverse strand, counting down.
GGGCTTAGTTCCTCCACAGCATGTGAAAGCTTCCCAGACTAGGGATCAAACATGTGTCTCCTGCATTGGCAGGCTGATTTTTTTTTTACCACTGAGTCACCAGGGAAGCCCCAGTATGGCTGTTTTTTAAAACTTTGTGGTGCATATGTATATATTTATACTATCTTTCTGTTTACAATTAGCTTTCACTTGTTCCTCTTCTTGCTGGGAACCCTACAGTTAGCCATTGTTGTTTAGTCTCTAAGTCGTGTCTGACTCTTTGCGACCCCACGGACTGTAGCCCACCAGATTCTTCTGTCCATGGGATTTTCATTACTTGCGGTTGGAGGCATGCTAACTAAAGGGATAAAACGAGTGTCTAATAAAGAAAAATGGTGAAATTGGAACTTGTTTGAGTATACAGGACAAAATTACATAAGTATGGCTAATTGTAGTGCTTTCCAGGTGGCTCACTGGAAAAGAATCCACCTGCCAATGCAGGAGACACAGGTTGGATGCCTGGGTTGAGAAGATTCTCCTGGACAAGGAAATTACAACCCATTCCAGTATTCTTGCCTGGGAAATTCAGAGGAAACTTATGGGCTACAGTCCACTGGGTCACAAAAGAGTCAGATTTGACTGAGTGACTGAGCAGGCATGCATATATCCTCAAAATATTTTTTTAGGGATAAGACTTTGTCTTAGGGATAAGTCTTTGTTATCCTTTTCTTTGTCATGGAAGGTTTGTTTTTTATGAGAAGTTTCACAGAGGCTTTCTTGTAAGATCCTTTTTTTCACCTCTGAAGGGGTACATGAGGTACCCTCTGAGATTTTCCTGTAATTTTCCCTAAGGATCTTTTGGTCCCTGAGGACCTTTCTTGCTTTGAGATTGCTTTCCTGGAATAAAAGACTGTACTGAGCCACTGATAATTCCTCATTGTTCGTTGTTCAGTTCCTCTCTCCTCTCTCATATTATTATGAAAAGTGAAAGTATTTAGTCTTTCAGTCGTGTCTGACTCTTTGTGATCCCATGGACTGTAGCCTGCCAAGCTCTTCTGTGGAAGTTTTCCAGGCAAGAATACTGGAGCAGGTAGCCATTCCCTTCTTCAGGAGATCTTCCTGACCCAGGGATCGAACTCAGGTCTACTTGCATTGCAGACAGCATTCTTTGCTGTCTGAGCCACCAGAGAAGTAGCATGAGAATAAGGCAGGTAGCACAGTAACACTGTTCCTAGAAAACTCTCAGCTCTACCATTCAGTTCAGTTCACTCAGTCGTGTCCGACTCTTTGTGACCCCATGAATCGCAGCACGCCAGGTCTCCTTGTCCATCACCACCTCCCGGAGTTCACTCAGACTCACGTCCATTGAGTCCGTGATGCTATCCACCCATCTCATCCTCGGTCGTCCCCTTCTCCTCCTGGCCCCAATCCCTCCCAGCACCAGGGTCTTTTCCAATGGATCAAGACCATCCCCATGGCAAAGAAATGCAAAAAAGCAAAATGGCTGCCTGGGGAGGCCTTACAAATAGCTGTGAAAAGAAGAGAGGTGAAAAGCAAAGGAGAAAAGGAAAGATATAAGCATCTCAATGCAGAGTTCCAAAGAATAGCAGAAGAGATAAGAAAGCCTTCTTCAGCGATCAATGCAAAGAAATAGAGGAAAAGAACAGAAGAGGAAAGACTAGAGATCTCTTCAAGAAAATTAGAGATACCAAGGGAACATTTCATGCAAAGATGGGCTTGATAAAGGACAGAAATGGTCTGAACCTAACAGAAACAGAAGATATTAAGAAGAGGTGGCAAGAATACACAGAAGAACTGTACAAAAAGATCTTCATGACCCAGATAATCATGATGATGTGATGACTAATCTAGAGCCAGACATCTTTTAATGTGAAGTCAAGTGGGCCTTAGAAAGCATCACTACGAACAAAGCTCTACCATTAGAGGTCATTATTTTATTGAACTGAACTTGCGTCCACTTGCCCCCACCCAGCAAAGCCAATCTATTGACACTAGGTTGTGGTGAAGGGAAGTGCAGTGTTTACAGCAGGTGCCCAATGTGGGGCCAAGCAAGGTGCATGGTTTGCTATTGCTTGATGGCTTTCAGGGAAAGTTTTTAAAGATAGGGTGAAGGAGAGGGATTACAAGGTGTGTGATCAGCCTGTGGACATTCTTCTGATTGGTCGGTGGTGAGGTAATCAGGGGTCAACGTCATCAATCTTCTGGTTCCAATCTGTCTGGGGCCTGCATGCTGGTGTTCAGCATACACTTAATTTTCCCATCTGCTGCAGGCTTCAGTATCTGCAAAACATTTCAAAAGATATAGCTCAGAACATTATTTATAGCCCCTGAAAGAAAGAAAGAAAGTGTAGTCGCTCAGTCGTTTCTGACTCTTGGTGACCCCATGGGCCTGCTGGGCTCCTCTGTCCACGGAATTCTCTAGGCAAGAGTACTGGAGTGGATTGCCATTTCCTTCTCCAAGGGATCTTCCTGATCCAGGGATCAAACCTGGGTCTCCAGCATTGCAGGCAGATTCTTTATTGTTTGAGCTACAAGGGAAGCCCCTGAGGAAGAACTAAAGGTCTTTGATTTAGCAGCTAAACTATTATTATTTTGTCTTGCTTGACTGTTTGCTTTCATTCTGCATTTTCTTACTTCTCTGACTAAATTTGTTCTTTGGAACTTGGGGAAGGCCTAGGAGGCTAAGGGGCTTACCTTGTGGCTCACATGGTAAAGAATCGGTCTGCAATGTAGGAGAGACAGGCTCAATCCCTGGGTTGGGAAGATCCCTTGGAGAAGGAAATGGCAACCCACTCCAGTATTCTTGCCTGTAGAATCCCATGGACAGAGGAGCCTGGAAGGCTACAGTCCATGGGGCTGCAAAGAGTCAGACACAACTGAGCAACTAACACACACACACACACTAAGAGGCTGAAGTTTTTGTACAGATAAGAGGCAGGCGGAGGACATGGGTGGGAGTGGTGTTTTGTTTTGGGGAGACTCCATAGGGTCCTGCTTGATTCATTAAGTGACAGTACTGAGAAACTTTCTGTGGCTTATAACAAAACACCTTCCCCACCATGTTCCCATAACGGTTTCCTCATATCCCTTTAAGCCTCCATCAACAACCTCCTTCAGGCTCTTCTAACACCCTTCCAAAGGGCCCTTCAGTCTTTCACTAATATTTGCCTCAGAAGTCTGCCACACTCTTCTCACCGCCCAGAGCCAAAGTCAGTGGCAGATGTTTTAAGATTTTGTTCAGTAGTATCCCACTTCAAAGACCAAATCTCTATTCCCGTCAGTACTACTGCCTAAAGCGTCACTCCAAACTATAGCATAGATAACAACAAAGGTGTTACATTTCTTGTGATTTCTGTGAGTCAGGAGTTCAGGGAGGCTTCCTCATGCATTTGCTGTCCTTACGTGGCTGGAGCTGGGGAGTGTGGTGCTGGAGGATGTGGGGGCTGAATGAGCATCTTTTCCTCTCCATGGAGCCTGAGCCCAGTCTCTCTCCTGGGATTCTCTGAGGTTTCTCCGTGATGGGCTGCTCACAGGGCCACATAAGCTTCAAGAACATGTGTTCCAGTGAGGAAAGCAGAAGCACTTTCTCCACATTCTTTTAGCTACAGACTAATCACCAGCCAACAAGACTCCAGTGGGAAGACTGGCACAATCACACTGTAGAAGAACATGCAAGATGGGACATATTGTTACAGTCAACTTTGGAAAATAAAATTTGCCACATATGTCAAAAATGGAGAAACCTCAGAGAATCCCATAACAAAAATTATGTTATACAAGCAGTACTAGAAATTTTTTAAAGAATAGATTACTCTCAAATTCATTTTACAATCCTCTATAACCTTCACACCAAAAGACAGACACAATAGAAAATATTGTTTCTTGGTTAGACACAATAGAAAAAAAATTAGAGGACAACCTAATAAATTAAAAACTTCTGAATAAAATGGAATCCGGGTTTCTTTCCCCACACATTTGTACATGTCTATATTAGGCTGAACTATATGAAATTACCCTGACAATTTCTTTCTTTTGAAATGGGAATGTCTATGGTCAGGAAGCAACAGTTAGAACTGGACATGGAACAACAGACTGGTTCCAAATAGGAAAAGGAGTACATCAAGGCTGTATATTGTCACCCTGCTTATTTAACTTATATGCAGAGTACATCATGAAAAACGCTGGACTGGAAGAAACACAAGCTGGAATCAAGATTGCTGGGAGAAATATCAATAACCTCAGATATGCAGATGACACGACCCTTATGGCAGAAAGTGAAGAGGAGCTAAAAAGCCTCTTGTTGAAAGTGAAAGAGGAGAGTGAAAAAGTTGGCTTAAAGCTCAACATTCAGAAAACGAAGATCATGGCATCTGGTCCCATTGCTTCATGGGAAATAGATGGGGAAACAATAGAAACAGTGTCAGACTTTATTTTTTGGGGCTCCAAAATCACTGCAGATGGTTATAGCAGCCATGAAGTTAAAAGACACTTACTCCTTGGAAGAAAAATTATGACCAACTTAGATAGTATATTCAAAAGCAGAGACATTACTTTGCCAACTAAGGTCCGTCTAGTCAAGGCTATGGTTTTTCCTGTGGTCATGTATGGATGTGAGAGTTGGACTGTGAAGAAGGCTGAGCACCGAAGAATTGATGCTTTTGAACNGTGACTGCAGCCATGAAATTAAAAGGCGCTTACTCCTTGGAAGAAAAGTTATGACCAACCTAGATAGTATATTCAAAAGCAGAGACATTACTTTGCCGACTAAGGTCCGTCTAGTCAAGGCTATGGTTTTTCCTGTGGTCATGTATGGATGTGAGAGTTGGACTGTGAAGAAGGCTGAGCGCAGAAGAATTGATGCTTTTGAACTGTGGTGTTGGAGAAGACTCTTGAGAGTCCCTTGGACTGCAAGGAGATCCAACCAGTCCATTCTGAAGGAGATCAACCCTGGGATTTCTTTGGAAGGAATGATGCTAAAACTGAAGCTCCAGTACTTTGGCCACCTTATGCGAAGAGTTGACTCATTGGAAAAGACCCTGATGCTGGGAGGGATTGGGGGCAGGAGGAAAAGGGGACGACCGAGGATGAGATGGCTGGATGGCATCACGGACTCAATGGACATGAGTCTGAGTGAACTCCGGGAGTTGGTGATAGACAGAGAGGCCTGGCGTGCTGCGATTCATGGGGTCGCAAAGAGTCGGACACGACTGAGCGACTGAACTGAACTGAACTGACAGGAGCCTGGTCCTCCTGCCAACAGCTCAGGTTTTCCAAAGCAGCGCGGACCTCAGGACCAAGGCTCTGACTCACTCGCTGTGCGGCAGCCAGGGAGAAAAGGAGGGTCTGCTTTCCCTCCCCTCTCATTCTCTCTTCTCCAGAGTGGACTCTCTATGGCTCCTGTGGCCCCACTGGTCAGCCTGGAGGGAGAGACTCCGGCTTCCCCAAAAGAATCTCCTAAGAGCTGCTCTGACTTTGGATTGCTGCCATCAATGGGGACAGACAAGAGGAGGAGGGAGACACCATCTCCCGCAGGCCCCAGCCACACAGGTACCCCCTCACCCCTGGAAGCCTGGTGAGGAGGCAAGAGGCAGCCATGATCTTGCCAGGGCTCTCGGGCACTGGGGAACCAAGGCACTTGGGGAGATAAGACAGGGGCCATCATCAGGGGAGGGCGACCCAGAGGGATCAACCATGATCTGAGGGTCCCTCTCCAGTCTTCCTGGGAAGAAACCTGCATTTTCCTGCCTCTTCTTCTCCCCAAAGAATTGACTCAAGAAAGCAGGCAAAAGGGAAGAAACTGAGGCTCAGCGAGAGTAGGGGACCTTCCCAAGGTCACACTGCTCAAACCAAAGCACCACAGACCCCTACACTGTTACCCCCACTTGCTGAGAGCTTACAATGCGGCTGCACCTCATACTCACTCTGTCGTTCGGTCTTTCTGGGAGGAAGATATAATCTTCATCTTGCAGATGAGGCTGAGAGGCAGAATAACTAGCCAGGAGTCACACAGCGACAAGAGTTGAGTTGGGGAATTAAAGTCACCTCTGGCTCCAGACACTGAGCCTTTTCCACTTTACCATGCTGCTTCCATTCTGGAGGATGACAGACCCAAGCAAAGCCCCACCACTCTCACCAAGAGGCCCTCATGGAACAGAAGCCGAGGGCCACCACCAGCCCACACCCTGGGGTCCGGGCGATGCCATCCTTCTCACTTCTCTCTGCCCTGAAGCCACCTCAGGTCCCTCGTGGCAGGTTCTGCTGTCTGCACGTCCCTTATGTCAGCACACGTCTGTGGCGTTTGCCACTGTCAGAGGGGGACAACTTGGCAGGGCCCTTCCAGGAGGGAAGCCTGCTTGCAGGTCCCTACGTGCATAAACACCTGTACACCTGTCTGTCCACTCAGCACAAACAAGGATATATACCACAGCTCCATTCATGACAGAAAAAAATTGGAAGCAGCTCACAAGTCCATCAGAGGAGAGCGGTTAAATAAACCCTGGTTTAGAAAACTATAGTGAAAGTCACTCAGTCGTGTCTGACTCTTTGTGACTCCATGAGAATCTTCAGACCAGAATACTGGAGTGGGCTGCCATTCCCTTCTCCAAGGGGTCTTCCCAACCCAAGGATCAAACCCAGGTCTCCCACGTTGCAGGCGGATTCTTTACCAGCTGAGCCACCAGGGAAGCCTTAGAATACTATACAGATGCTTAAAAGGATAAATACATTCCCACTATAAAATACTATACAGATGTTTAAAAGAACAAATCAATCACACGGAAATATCTCCACGACACATGATCAAGTGATAACAAGTTGCAAGACAAGAGAGACAGCCTTTGTTTAAAAAAGACACAAAGCAAGGCATAAGTTTCTTTAGGCACATAAACAAACACACAAACACAGAGGGAAAGAGCTGGAAAGGCATGGAGAGACAGGAGTGGGAGGGCCTGGACGAGGCCAGGGGGCCTTTTACTTTATCGCTACTGATGAATTTTCATTTTAAAGTGGACTTACATATTCCCTCGTGTAATTTAAATTTTATGACCAGCTAACATGTGTGCTCAGTCACCTTGCTGTGTCCAGCTCTTTGAGACCCCAAGGACTTGTAGCCCACCAGGCTCCTCTGTCCATGGGATTTTCCAGGCAAGAGTACTGGAGCAGATTGCCATTTCCTCCCCCAGGGGACCTTCCTGACCCAGAGTTCCAGCCCACGTCTCTTGCATCTCCTGCACTGGCAAGCACAGTCTTTGCCACTGCGCCTCCTGGGAAGCCCAGCCATCTAATCACAGTGTGAAGGTGATAAGTAGACCTTGGAGCCAGCCTGCCTGGTTCAAACTGTTACTAACTAGCTGAGCAACCTTAAGCAAGGTACTTTACCTCTCTGGGCCTCAGCTCACTCATCTGTAAAATGGCAATTCTCATATGACATCTACCTTGTAGGGTGGGCTTCCCTGGTGGCTCAGAGGTTAAAGCATCTGCCTGCAATGCGGGAGACCCGGGTTCAATCCCTGGGTCGGGAAGATCCCCTGGAGAAGGAAATGGCAACCCACTCCAGTACTCTTGCCTGGAAAATCCCATGGAGGGAGGAGCCTGGTAGGTTACAGTCCATGGGGTCGCAAAGGGTTGGACACGACTGAGCGACTTCACTTTCATTTTCACTTTGTAGGATTGTAGCAAGGATTAAATAGGATAATAGAAAGTTACTTGAACAGTGCCTGGTATATAGTAAGTACTGTGTGAGTACTGCTAGTTACTAACAGTGAGTACTGTTAGTTACTAAGTGAGTGATCATGGTTGGTGTTTATTGTTATTTGTATGCACCTCAGCTCCTTGATAATGGTGATGAGGCTGCTGATGGCAGCCATGGATATTTCTGCCCCTAGGAAGACTCAAAGGGGTGAACTTCCCAGCGCCATGCATTTCACCATCGAGAAGAAAGGACAGAGCTAGCATTTGTCAAGCAACAAGCAGCTACTGTGCACCAGGCATATATAAATCATCTCACTGATGCTTCAAACAGCCTCTGAGATAACTGGGAGAGAGGGAGGCGAGCAGTCACTCAGGGTCATCCCGCTGCAGTGAGAGAGAGGCAGGATTTGAACCTGGGCCCAGACAGACGGACAAGCCCCCCGCCCCGCCCCAGCTGCAACAGGCTGCCTCGTTCAGAGCAGCGGCCCAGCCTGTCACGCTCAGCTCCGCTCCTGCTCACCCCTTCCTCCCCCTCTGAGATATTTCTGGGATCACAGCCTCCTCTGAGGGGGAGGAGGCAGAGATGGAAGGGAAGATGGATGGCTGGGACAGAATGATGCATAGCTGGGTGATGGAAGGTGAAGAAAGCTGGAGGAGGAGGACCAGGAGGAGAAATGGAGGGAGGGAGGGAAGAGGAGGACACGGGGTGCAGAGGAGAGGGGCTGAGACTGAGCCGAGGGGGAGGAGGGAGGGGACGATGGGTGGACAGGAGGGCGGCGGGGAGAGCGTGTGGCCACAGAGACACCAGAGTACTGGCAGAGAGGACAAGAGCGCAGGACACGGGCGCCCAGCCGGGCCGCCTGCTGCGCCCCAGGAGGCTGAGCACCCGCAGCGGTCCTTCTGGAACCCCCAAGGGTGAGCACCATCACCACACACACGTGCACACACCTGCCCTGGCTGCCTCTCACGGGCACCCTCACCACCTCTCACGCCCGCCCCCGCACCCCCAGCCACAGCCCCTGCCTGACCTCTAAGCAGGACTCCTTTCTCAGAGCCCCTGGGGCTGGGAGGACCCGGCTGAGGTCACTGAGCCAAGCAGTGGCTTTCTAAGAGCTCGCTCGCGTCAACAGGCAGATGGAGGCAGAGGAGGGCGCTCCAGCCAGCTCGGCAACCACGCCCGAAACTCCGGAAGGGCCAGGACTTCAGGGACCGGGAGCCAGCCCTGTCCCTCTGTGGGAAAGCGAGAGACTGGATCAAGGAAGCAGCCAAGGGTTCAGTGGGGCCGGGACGGGGACGAAGGGGGCCTAACACCCCCCCTCACCACTGCCAATTTCTGTTCCTTCTCATCAGTTCCGCTGGGTCCAGGCTATGGAAACACCTCCACCCCCGGCTGGATGCGCCACCTCAGGTGGCAAAAGAGGGTCACAACCCAGGAGGCCAGAGTAAGGCGGACTCCACGTCCCCAAACACAGGCAGCTCTCCAGGCGGTACAGAAACTAGGCGGCAGAAAGCTTGCTTAGGATCTGGGTGGTTTGGGAAGCAAGCTGAGCGACTTTAAGCTAGGTACTTGCTGGATGGTGGAGTCTGACACTTCCTTATTCAAATCAAGAGAAAAGGCGTTCCAGAAAGCAGGAAAGAGTCACACAGACATATTTCAGGCTTGCGAGGCCGAGAGTCATTCTGCCTCAGAGGCAATGCGTGTGCATGCTAAGTCAGTCACTCAGTCGTGTCCAACTCTTCGTGACCCTATGGACCACAGCCCGCCAGGCTCCTCTGTCCATGGGATTCTCCAGGCAAGAATACTGGAGTGGGTTGCCATGCCCTCCTCCAGGGGATCTTCCCAACCCAGGGATCGAACTCTCGTCTCTTGTCTCCTGCACTGGCAGGCGGATTCTTTGCTGCTAGAGCCACCTGGGAAGCGCAGAGACTAAAGACCCATGAAGACGCCTCTCAGCCTTTGGTGTTGTGACTTCCTTGATTTTGCAAACATACGCACAGGGGGTGATAGATTTTTGATGTTTACTAGAAGAGACACCCTTCTTATAAGCTCCAGAACCCTCACCATGATAGGGTTTCATGACTACCATCTCTCTCTCCAACTAGAACATAGATTTCAAGAGGGCAAGACCTTCTCAGACCCACTCATGCCCTCACTCACAGCCCAGGACAGCTCTTGCACAAGAGAGGTCCTCCATGGAGTTCCCTGGTGGTCCCATGGCTAAGACTCTGTGATTGCAGTGTAGGGGACCCAGGCTCCATCCCTGGTCAGGGATGTATCCCACATGCCGCAATGAAGACTGAAATCCCATATGCTGCAACTAAGGCCCAGGGCTTCCCCGGTAGCTCAGCTGGTACAGAATCTGCCTGCAGTGTGGGAGACGAGTTCGGTTCCTGGTTTGGGAAGACCCCCGGAAAAGGGAAAGGCTGCCCACTCCAGTATTCTGGCCTAGAAAATTCCACAGACTGTGTAATCCACAGGATTGCAAAGAGTCGGACACGGCTGAGTGACCTTCACTTTCAAGACCCAGTGCAGTTAAATAAATAAATAAAAAGAGAAGTACTCCACACAGCACCGAGGACATGAATGAATGCACTGAAAAGCACAGGATCCATCAGCTATGAGAGCTGCTTCTCCAAGTGGAAGAGAAGGGAGGAACGTGAGCTGGGGTGAATCCTGGGCTCCGGGGAGCACTGTGTCCATTTCGCTCCTTCCATCACTGTGCAATGAACACTCGCGACACTCCTTCAGATGCTGAGAATCCAGCAGTCAAGACAGGCCCTCACCCTCACAGAAGTTACATTCTAGTAGGAGCACGCAAACACGCCAATGATAGATGGAAAGTATGCAATCTGTGCTACTTGCTACTGAGAACAACTTAGGAAATGAGGGCTGGAGGAGATCTGTGCAAGTCTGACCTTGTTACTAACCAAGCGGTTAGTGAGACAGCCAGGCAGAGGCCAGAGGAAAGGGATGGAAGTTAGGGGGAGATCTGTGTGGTGACGTGAGGTTCCCCAGGCAGAGGCAACAGCAGGTCAAAGGTCCTGAGGCAGGAGTGTGCTTGGTGCTCAAGGAACAACAAGGAGCCCAGTGTGGCTGAGACAGAAAGAGTGAGGGGATGGTGGGAGGAATAGAGACCAGACAGGGGGCAAGGAATAACACGACAGGGCCTGCACTTTTCTTTCTTTTTTTTTTCTTGGCTACATCTCCCAGCTTGTGGGATCTTAATTCCCCGACCAGGGATCGAACTCAGGCTCACAGCAGGGAAAGTGCTGTGAGTCCCAGCCAGTGGACCGCCAGGGAATTCCCAGGTATCGCTATGGCTGCAGCGTAAGTGGAAAGGAAGCAAGAATGGGCTCAGGAAGCCAGTGGAAAATCAATGCAATACCGTGGGCATCAGATGAAGGGCTCAGCCACGGGGTGGGGGGCAGCAATGACACATGAGAAGCGGTCGGGGCCTACATGCGCTTTGAATATGGAAAGCACACAGGCTGTGCGGCAAGAGCAAAAGAGGCTGCCTGCAAGGCTCCCAGCCTGAGCCACTCACATCAATTAGTCGATATAAGGAACACAAGTCAAGGACTACCTCTGGAGCCCGGAAAAAACAATCCCAGATTCTGTTGGGGGCGAGGAAAGTGAGTGGTCCCGGCTGGAAGTCATCAGTATGTACGTGGTACTTCCGGTCACAGGATGAGACGAGCTCACTAAGGAAGTGAACGTAGACAAAAGCAAGGAGGTCTGAGGACCAAGACCGGGGAGTGCCTCGGATGGTGACAGAGCAGGAGGGCCCGGCAGAGGAGACTGACAGGCACAGCCAGTGCAGCGGAGCACCGGACCCAGGGTGGTGACCCCGGTGCCGGGTCTCAAGGGCACGTCACCGCCGACTGGCAGCATGATGCTCAGACCCGGGCTCTGCGCTTGAAACTCCCTGACCAGACGTGCAACCGTGGGCAAGTGGCCTCCCCTCATCGACTGTTAGTCCTCAGCTGTCCAACAGGGACGGGCATTATTGGCCCCTGTGGGTGTCCGGGGACTGCCCCAGTAGCTCAGTGGTAAAGAATCCGCCTGCCAATGCAGGAGACACGGGTTCTATCCCTGACCCGGAAGATCCCACACGCCTCGGAGCAGCTAAGCCCGTGAGCCACAGCCAAAAATAAATAAATAAAATTAGTTTTTAAAAAATCCAAGTGCCAGCTGGTTAGCTTCACGGAAAGAGAATCTGTGTGTTGCAGGCACTGCCATAACCAGGAATCTAGACCTCTCCACTCCAACCCCACCAAGACCAGCCAGCTCCACACCGCCTTAGTCACTAGGGCAGAGTGAGACGGGGAGATGACCTTGGATGGTGAATGAACACCCAACAAAATAACTGAGTCACAGAGTAAGAACAGAGGCCTTGAGAGCGCCCTCCCAGCTCCTCTGGTTATGTCAAGAGAATGTCTCATGCTGATGCTACGTATCTTCAAGGTCCCTCCAACATCTAACAAGGAGAAAGCAGGCCTTGGGCTCAAGCGTCTCCAGCCGTTCAAGCTGGACTTTAGCAACACTGCTGCAGCTTCTGCGGCCTCATTGAAGTTGTGGTTCTGATCACCTTCTATTTCTGGCAAGGATACCAATTTTCCGTTAGTGAAAGAGATAAAAAGTTTTCTTGCTAAATAAATTCATGGAACTAAAAAGATGAGATGACTCCAAGAAATTGCTAAGTACATATGGCTGCAGAGACTCGCAGACTGTGTGAGGCTGGGTGGCAGGGTAGCAAGGCAGATGCCTTGAGGCAGTTCCCAAAAGCCTGAAGTTTGGGAAACGCTCCTTTACAAGAACCCAGGGAGAGGGTATGGATAGCCCATGGCAGCCATCCTGAAGCTCGAGAACCAAGTCAGAGTCACAGCCACCTGCAGAGACTGGAGAAGGTTCTCCAGTGAGTATAGACCAGGAGAGAGCTGGCTGCAGCCAAGGCCTCCTGTCCACCCAGGACGCCATCATCCTAGCTGATGGGTGACATGGACGAGCCACGTGGAGGCTGCCAACCGGGATGTCAGCCTCTCAGCTCCGTCTATCCAGTAACCCTCACCCCCTGCCACCCTGCAGACAGCTCCCACACCTGAGGCCACACCTAGAGGACACCGGAGAGCCCCGCTGGGGCCTTCCTAGGGGCCCGTGGTTGTCTAACTCTGCGGGGCTCGGGCCTGGCAGTCTGAACACCCAGCCCTGGGCAGAGAGGTGCTAGGACTCAGGCGCTGTGCAACCCGCTCCGCTCTAGACACTCCAGGGCCTGCAGCTAAGAGCACCCCCCCCATTCACAAGGAGTCAGGGGACACCTCCTAGGTGCGGTGGAGATCGAAACCCACCCAGAGAAGCCCAGCCCTGGTGGGAGCTTACACGCCAGTGAGGGAGACAGACAATGAACAAACCAACAAACAAACTGGGGGTCGAGATGGAGAATAACAGGGGTAGCGGAAGGCGGGACGGTCTGCAGACGGGTGGTCAGGGTGGGCCCCTGGGAAGGAGTAACCTGGGAACAAAAGCGTCAGGCAAGGACGGCCCCAGGGGAAGAACATTCCAGAGGGCATAGCTGGTGCAAAGACCTGGGCACACCATCTGGCACCTTCTGGGAGTGTCGGAAGGACACGCAGGGCTGGTGCAGAGGAGCGGGGAGTAGGTAGGGGAGGGAGTGCAGCTGGAGAGGCTGGCAGGACCAGGTCCCAGGCCAGATCCTGGCCCGAGTCTCCTCTCCATCTTGAGAGCCATAGGGAGCTGCTGAAGGGTTTGGAGCCAAGGGGTGAGGGGACTGCCCTTTTGTTTCTCTTTGTGCAGAAAATGGACCGGGGTGGGTCTGGGATGGAGGCAGCGGAGACTATCAAAGGCCCCCAGGTACGGGACTTCCCTGGTGGTCCGGTGGTTAAGAATCCGTCTTCCAATGCAGAAGACACAGGTTCAGTCCCTAGTTGGGGAAAGAAGATCTCATGTGCCGTGGGGCAACTAAGCCCCAGTGCTCCTGAGCACCTCATTGAAGACCCAGCACAGGAAGATAAGAAAAAGGCTCCGAAGTAAGAAGCAATGGTGGCTTGGATCAGGAGATCAGGAAGGTGCTCTCAGGAACGACACAGGTATAGAGGGGCTTGTGAATGCATCCCGTGAGCATGAGAGGGAAAGTGTTCCCCAGCTTCTGGGCCATGATGGCACCACTGGCCATGATGGGGAAGACGGGTGAGAAGCACATGATGGCACCACTGGCCGTGATGGGGAAGACGGGTGAGGAGCACATGATGGCACCACTGGCCATGATGGGGAAGACGGGTGAGGAGCAAGTGGAGAGAGTCGGGGCCCCCTGAACGCCCTGTGCACATGTTACCCTTGAGAAAACTGCCCACATCCTGGCGGGTCCTGTGGACAGCTGGGCATTGAGTCTGGCGTTCAGGAGGAAGATGGGCGCTGGGAATGACCACTTGGAAGTGCCAGCAGTTGTATACTAAGCCGTGGACGCCCAGTGGGCACCCAATACCGCTCATTCCTCTCTGGCCCCCACGCCCGGGTCTCCCTGCGCGTCCTGCCCCATACCTGCAGTGTCTCCAAGGCCTGGCCGGCAGCGCTGGTGGAGAGGGACGCCACCTGGACGGCCTGCTTGCGGGCGGCCCGCAAGATCCTGCTGTAGGTGAAGCAGATGGCGCCCGAGGGCAGGAAGAAGGTGAGGCCCGACGCCACGAGGACGAAGGGCAGGCTGGCCAGCAAGCGGCACTGACCCGGCGCGGGTGCCCGCGCGCGGCCCGGCTCGTGCCAGCCCAGCAGCAGGGGCAGGAAGGAGGCGAGCGCGGCCAGGCTCCAGGCGCCGAGGACCAGCGCCAGGGCGCGCGCGGGCGTCATGCGCAGCTTGTAGCGCAGCGGCGAGAGGATGAGCAGGTAGCGGTCCAGGCTGATCAGGCAGAGGTTGAGGATGGAGGCGCTGCAGCACATCACGTCGAAGGCGGCCCAGAGCAGGCAGAGGCCCCGCGCCAGCACCCAGCGGCCGTACAGCACGTTCAGCATGGCCGGCGGCATCACCACCAGCCCCACCATCAGGTCCG
>SJXQ01007227.1:0-13538 GCA_006408695.1 Aepyceros melampus | reverse complement strand
TGAGTCTGAGTGAACTCCGGGAGTTGGTGATGGACAGGGAGGCCTGGCGTGCTGCGATTCATGGGGTTGCAAAGAGTCGGACATGACTGAGCAACTGAACAGAACTGAACTGAACTGATGGGTTTCTTGTGGTTGTGGCCAATGCCACCATATACTTTCTTATACAAGGTTTCTGCTGCACAGAGGCAAGAATGTCTCAGGAGTGGAATCACTGTGAATGATGAAATTCAATATTTTTCACAGTTCAGTTCAGTCGCTCAGTCGTGTCCGACTCTTTGCAACCCCATGGACTGCAGCACACCAGGCTTCCCTGTGTATCACCAACTCCGGGAGCTTACGCAAACTCATGTCTATTGAGCTGGTGATGCCATCGAACCATCTCATCCTCTGTCGTCCCCTTCTCCTCCTGCCTTCAGTCTTTCCCAGCATCAGGGTCTTTTCCAATGAGTCAGTTCTTCCCATCAGGTGGCCAAAGTATTGGAGCTTCAGCTTCAGCATGAGTCCTTCCAATGAATATTCTCCTGAATATTTTCCTGATTTTCTTTAGGATGGACTGGTTGGATCTCCTTGCAGTCCAAGGGGCTCTCAAGAGTCTTCTCCAACACCACAGTTCAAAAGCATCAATTCTTTGGCACTCAGCTTTCTTTATTGTCAAACTCTCACATCCATACATGACTACTGGAAAAACCATAGCCTTGACTAGACGGACCTTTGTTGGCACAGTAATGTCTCTGCTTTTAAATATGCTGTCTGGGTTGGTCGTTTGTAAAGAAAATGTTATCTAAAGCTTTCCCTCTGGCCGTTAAGTATCACCTACTTGGACTTTGTCATCTACTCTAGAGCTCTTCCATCTCTCTGCTCTGTCTTCTGTGGTATCAACTATTTTCTAAGGCAAACTATTTTCTTCCAGGGCCCCAGGGTGACAGCCAAAACCTTCCCAGGGCTAAACGGGCTTCCTCCTTCTGACCCAGAAGAAAAGAGAGAGGTTCAGCTCCAGTGCCCCCAGGACTGTGGACCTCACGAATATTTAACCTCAGTAACTCCCACGTGGGCAGATTTGGGACAAGGCCCGGGGAGGAGCAAAGCCTCAGTAAGGTTGTGGCTGGTGGAAAGCCAGCCGGCTCCACGCGCCAGTCAGGGGGCTTTCCAGTCTGGCCACACGAGCCCAGTGGTTCACACTCGCCCTCAGTCAGTACTCACAGACTTAGGACACAAACTTGCGGTTGCCAGGGCAAGGGATGGTTGGGGAGCTTGGGAAGCTCATGTACACTCTGCTGCATTCAAAATGGGTAGCCAACAAGGCCCTACTTGAGTTCCAGCACATGGAGCTCTGCTCAAGGTTATGTGCCTGGCGGGAAGGGAGGGGAGCTCGGGGGAGAAAGGACACATGTGTATGTCTGGCTGTTCAGGTGAAACTACCACAATATTGTTAACTGGCTGTATCTCAATACAAAATAAAACAAAAAGTTTAAAGTCTGAAAAAAAAAAACCATGCAGACAGTGTTGATAGGGACAAAGTATGTAATTAGTTAATCCCACTAGCAGACTGTAAACAGAAATAACAGAGGAGACCCCTGTAAGTTACTGATTACTCGAAACAGCAGGCTCAGTAAACCACAAAACCAAGCAGGCCTCTCAGTAAGAGAACCGTGCCACAGAAGCAGGAAGCATGCCCCCAAACAAGAACACGGCCGGTCGTGGCGTGAGGCCTGCATCCGCCCAGGGAGCCCAGAGAGTTCATGATCCCTAGGACATGCCCTCTGAACACATCAAAGAAACAGTAATTTATGGAAAGGTCACATTTTCAAGTAAAGACCCTCATCTTACTGAGACCTAAAATAACATTTCCATCACGCTGCAACAGTCCTGGCTTGACCACGTGGAAACTCCGCCGCCCACCCTGGAGGAGGAGCTGATGATGGAGACTGTCTTCCCAAAAGGAGGAAGAAAGTGGACCCCTCTCCCCGCTTTCCTCTGATTATAAACCGTAGGCCGCTAAGTTCTCGGGGCGGCATCCTCTGGCCCCCCTTGCTTGCACGTCCCGAGTGTGCCTGCGCGTCCAGTCCTCTTTCATGTCCAGCTCTTTGCAACCTCATGGACTGCAGCCCACCAGGCTCCTCTGTCCGCGGGATTCCACGGGCAAGAGTACTGGAGTGGGTTTGCATTTGCTTCTCCAGGGGATCTTCCTGACCCAGGGATGGAGTCTGCATTGGCAGGTGGATTCTTTACCATCATGCGGTGGGCCAGGTGTCAGAATCTGCCCACACTCGACACTCAAGGCATGACTGAAGTCAGACAGCACCATGCAGGAGTTTCAGCACAAGCCGGATAAACGGAAAGGTCCTTCAGCAAGGGCAGCGAGGATGAGCATTTCACTGAGTCACGCAAGGAGAAAGGGCCACGGGCACCTGCCGTTTCTCTGGGAACACCCGAGTCACATGTGCTGGAACCACCGAGGCTGCTGGTTGAAGATGCAGGTTCCTGAGGGTGGTGCCCATGGGGTGTGTCCGTTCACGGATCCCCTCTTCCTTTCTCATTGCAATGCACACTCCATCTCTCAGCAAAAGACTGCCCAGGACAGAAAAGTAATTTTCCTATCTTTCAGACAGAAAGATACAGCTGCATATCAAAATAGGTGCCTCTATTCTGGCAATCAGATGTAAATGGAGGTGTCATGCTACAGCTTCCAGGAAGGTTTCTCATATGTGACTCACGGTTGCCCTTTGCCTCTTTTTCCCTTCCTCCTTCCTCCTGGCTGGAAAGCAAACATAATGGCTGGAGCTCCAGCAGCCCTCCTAGCCCATGAGGTGACCTTGCAAATGGTAGCCTATCACAGCTGCACGAGACAAAACGTAACAGGGCCCTTGGTATGGAACATTCTGCCAGCTCTGCACTGTCCACGTTCAAACTTCTTGCACTTGAAACAAACTTCTGTCTTACATAAACCACTGCTATTCCTGCTGCTTAATCAAACCTCATCCCAATGCAACAGGTGTTTACTGAACCTACATGTCTTGGTGGGGCCAAGGAAGTGGCATTCTAAGCTGCACGCTGCTGGCCTGAGTGAACCGCCATAATCAGTCCTGACTTTCACTCCCTCATTTGTTAAAAAAAATATTGAATGATGACCCAGCAATCCCACTCCTGGGCGTTTACTCTGAGAAAACTGTAATTCAAAAGGACACATGGGCCCTCCATGTCCACTGGAGCGCTGTTCACAGCAGCCAGGACTTGGGGGCAACCTAAAAGTCCATCAACAGCATGGATAAAGATGTGGCACACACACACACACACACACACAGGACTGTTACTTAGCCATGGAAAGGGAATGGAGCTGACTCCCTTGCAGAGACGCAGATGGACCCAGAGTCTGTCATAGGAGTGAAGTCAAGTCAGAAAGAAAAAAACAAACACTGCTTCTTTATGCATACATTTGGAATCTGGAAAACTGGTACCAGTGAACCCATTTTCGGGGCAGGAATAGAGACGCAGGCGTGGAGAAGAGACGCGTGGGCCCGGCTGGGAGGAGAGAGTGGGATGGGCGGAGAGCGTGGCAGTGACGCGGAAACCACCGCGGGTAAAAATAGCAGCTAGTGGGGAGCTGCCGGGCAGCACCGGAAGCCCAGCTCAGCGCCCTGTGACAGCCAGAAGCGCGGGACAGGGATGGGGTGGGGGAGACCCAGAGGGAAGGAATTATGCTCCCACACAGCGGACCCCTCGGGACGCAGCAGTGACTGACGCAGCGCCGCCAGACAACATGCTCCCGTGAAAAGCGCCGGGCAGGCTTTAGGCTTCCGGATATCAGACTGCATGAAACCAACACCAGTCTCAGCCCCTGGACGTAATTCACCTCTGTCACTCGGACTCTCAGTTTGCCAGACAACCCTGGACCCCTAGTTCAGTCTTCTCAGGGGTCTCGAGACCAGGAACAGGGTGCTACTCACTGGGAAGGTGTAGACCCCACTGGAGATTGCTGAGGGGCACACCTTGCTGAGGAATTTGAGTCCTGCAGATTGACCCAGGCAACCGTGAGCACCTTGATTAGCACGCACTCACAGAGCCTTCAGAGCTGAAGGGCAGCCTGCCAGGGCATCGAAACAGCTCCACCAACCCTGACCTCCATGCAACTTCAGGGCACACGACAACAGACACGCAGACTGCAGGGAAAACTGACCCAGACTGGGCCCCTGCCTTAGAAAGCGCGTCTACTGGCGCTTATGCTGAATGCACAGATTATCACTTTCTTTTCTTGTGATTTCAACAGGTCTTTTATTTTTTAGTTTTTTTAAAACATTTTACTTTGTTTCGGGATATAGCTGATTAACAAACAACGTTGTGACAGTCGCAGGTGAACAGCAAATGGGCACAACTCTCTCTATATAATATTATATTTAATCCGCTAACAATATATTAACATATTATATATCAATATATTATTTATATAAAATAATATAAATGTATATAACTAAATTATATGTTTATGTTATAATTTATATCATATTGTTTATTATAAATATATATAACTATACATATAAATATATATAAACACACATATACATCCCCAGGGATCGAACCCAGCTCTCCCGCATTCCAGGCGGACCTGTTACTGTCTGAGCTCCCAGGGAAGCCCATACACGTATCCATTCTCACCTAAACCCCCCTCCCGCCCAGGCTGCCACATAATATAACCAGTCTCCTGTGCCGCACAGCAGGCCCTTGTTGGCTGTCCGTGTTAAATACGGCAGTGTGTACAGGTCCATCCCGACACCCCCCGGAACGACCCCTTGCCCCTCCTTCGCCCCAGCAACGGGAAGGTGGCTGGCTAAGTCTGGGAGTCTGTCTCCTCCGATTTTCGCCTTCACTGCCTCGGTTCAGTACTGCCCTGAAGCGGCCACCGTGAGAACCGGGGCCGGTCTCAGAGGGAGCAGGGCCGACTGCTGCCTCTGGGACTGAGGGCAGCGCGTCTCCGTGGCTCTCATCAGCGGCAGCGCCTGTCCTAGGAGCTTCAGGGAATCTGCCTCACGACAGCTCCGAGAGACAGACACCACTGTCCCCGTGTCGCAGACAAAGAGACTGGACGGTGCAGTTTGTAGCCCCTGGTCTTTTTCTACCTGTTTCGAAACGATTTATACACACGTCAAGAAGAAATCCTGTGTTAACAGTTGGCCTTTACGTTTTTCGACTAAACTATTCTGTAGCATGCTTTTGTGGGAAGAGGCAAGAGGAAAGCAAAAAGCGCCTAGAGATAAAGGAAAACACAATTCAAGACCTTTCGGACGTAGCAAAAGCAGTCCTAAGAGGGAAGCTTTTAGCCATACAAACTTACTTCAGGAAACAAGAAGAATTTCAAAGGAACAACCTAACCTTATACCCAAAGCAGCTAGAGAAAGCAGAACAAGCAAAACTCGAAGTGAGTGGAAGGAGAGAAATCATGGGGATGAGAGCAGAGATAAACGGAACAGAGATGAAGAAAACGGCAGAAAAGACCAGTGAAACTAAAAGTTGGCTCTTTGAAATAACAAATTGATAAACCTTTAGCCAGACTCATCAAGAAAAAAAAAGGGAAGGGGTGCAAATAGTAAAAATTAGAAATCAAAAAGGAGAATTCACGAAGGACAGCACAGAAATGCAAAGGATAAGAGACTCCTCCAAGCAGCTCTATGGCAATGAAGTGGACAACCTGGAAGAAATGGACAGATTCTTACAGGTACCATCTTCCCAGACTGAGCCAGGGAGAGAAAGAAAATACAAACAGAGCAGTTCCTAAGTGGAAACTCATACGATCCACGTGTACACTAGGCCGCCGGTGGGACTCTGCTGTGTGACTCGGGGAACTCCACCAGGGGCTCTGCAGCAACTTAGAGCAGTGGGATGGGGTGGGAGGCGGGAGGGAGGCGCAAGAGGGCGGGGATGTACGTATACCTGGCCGATCGCATTGATGTACGGCGGAAACCAGCGCAGTACTGTAATTGTCCTTCATTCAAAAATAAAAATTTTAAAAGATGATACAAATGAGCTTATTTACAAAACAGAAACAGACTCACAGACTTAGAAAATAAAGTTATGATGACCAAAGGGGAAAGGCGTGGGGAGGAATAGGTCAGGAGGTTGGGGTTAACACGCACACACTGTAATAATGAAATGGTTGATCAGAAGGACCTATGACACAGCACGGGGGACTCTACTCAATATTCTGTAATAACGCGCATGGGAAAAATCGGAAGAAGAGAAGATACGTGTGTATGTGTAAGCGAGCATTCTATATGCACCTGAAAATTGCACAGCAGTGTAAATCAGCTACAGAAAAAGGGTCAGTCGCTTAGTCATGCCTGACTCTGCAGCTTCATGGACTACAGCTCAGCAGGCTCCTCTGTCCATGGGATTCTCCAGGCAAGAATACTGGAGTGGGTTGCCATGCCCTCCTCCAGGGATCTTCCCGACCCAGGGATCAGGTCTCCTGCATTGCTGCAGACTCTTCAGTTCAGTTCAGTTGCTCAGTTGTGTCCAACTCTTTGTGACCCCATGAATCGCAGCACGCCAGGCCTCCCTGTCCATCACCAACTCCCAGAGTTCACTCAGACTCACGTCCATCAAGTCGGTGATGCCATCCAGCCATCTCATCCTTGGTCGTCCCCTTCTCCTCCTGCCTCCAATCCCTCCCAGCATCAGAGTCTTTTCCAATGAGTCAACTCTTCGCATGAGGTGGCCAAAGTACTGGAGCTTCAGCTTCAGCATCATTCCTTCCAAAGAAGTCCCAGGGCTGATCCCCTTCAGAATGGACCAGTTGGATTTCCTTGCAGTCTAAATAAACTATACCCCAATATAAAATAAAAAATAAAAACAATTACAAGCAAAACAAATTTCTTATTTTTTAATTAAAACATTAAAGAAAAAGAGCTAAGTGCATGAAACTGAGGCTCTCTTGGGGGCTGAGCTAACTGGGATCCAGTCAGTCATTTCGTGTTTCTATATCCCTTTCAGAGTCTGGGCTAGGCCTCTAGCCTAGGCCTCTAACTCAGGAAAACAGGATCCCAGTCATCTAAATGGTCTGAGGCAGCCCTCCTTCTGGGGATCTGGCCTGTTTTATGTTTAAAAACTATGGACATTCTCCAACCCGCCCACCCACAGGCCTTTAACAAACTCGGCCAAACAAACTGAAAGTAATCCAGGATTACAGGGCCGTTGTGGGGAACGTTTGATCTCCCCAGACTTGCTTTTCTCAAGATTAAATTGAAGGACTTGAAAAATAAATAACGTGAATGGGGTATTTTTCTTCAGGGGTATCTGGAGGCTTCCAAATGTGCACAAAATTCTAAAATGGCCTCTTTGCAAGATTCTGTTACTAAATTGGCCCAAATAACTGAAAAACTAGAAGAGAGGGCTTCCCTGGTGGCTTCGTGGTAAAGAACCCGCCTGCAGTGCAGGAGACACAGGTTCGACCCCTGGTCCAGGAAGACCCCACGTGCGGTGGAGCAGCTAAGCCCGAGGGCCACGGCGACTGAGCCTGTGCCCAGGAGCCCGTGCTTTGCAACAAGAGGAGCCACTGCAACAGGAAGCCCACGGCCACAGCTGAAGCGCAGCCCCCACTCACTGCAGCCAGAGCCAAGCCCGCGCGGCAGTGAAGGCCCAGCACAGCCAATAGTAAACACACACACATACAAAATTAATTTAAAACTAGAAAGAGCAAAATGGCTTTTGCACCCCCAACTCCTTGTGTTCCCTTCCCCCAAGTTCTTTCTCCCGGGCGCCAGCCTGTGTGTCTTCCTCTTGTTCCTGACTCCACCAGGCGGCCACCAGTCCACCCCGACACCAACCTCCTGCCCCCTCTGCCCTGCAGCCACCTCTGAGCCCACCCTCGCTCTTTGCCCTTCTGAACCCATTAGAACCTGACATTTTAAGGTTAACCATCTGAATTTCCAAATAAACCTCCGATTCTTTATATTTGCACTAAGACTACATTGCAAGCCGTTGTTAGTTTGTTTTCTTTAAGGTTTTAAGGTCACGTCTATTGAAGCAGAATTTACATTCAGTAAAACTCCCTGTGAAGTTTGACAAGCGCAATCATCACCATGATCTCAGTGTAGAACAGCTCTGTAGTTCAGTTCAGTTCAGTTCAGTCGCTCAGTCGTGTCTGACTCTCTGTGACCCCATGGACCACACCACGCCAGCCCTCCCTGTCCATCACCAACTCCCAGAGTTACTCAAACTCATGCCCATCAAGTCGGTGATGCCATCCAACCATCTCATCCTCTGTCGTCTCCTTCTCCTCCTGTCTTCAATCTTTCCCAGCATCAGGGTCTTTTCCAAGGAGTCGGTTCTTGGCATCAGGTGGCCAAAGTATTGGAGTTTCAGCTTCAGCATCAGTCCTTCCAATGAATGTGCAGGACTGATTTCCTCTGTAGCCCCTCTACCTAAAACCCTATGCAACAAACTCCCCCCTGAGCCTTAGGAATTCACTGCTGTGTTTTCTGTCAAAGGGGACAAACTTAATCACCAAAATGATCTATTATAGAAAAGAATTGTAAGCATCGCAACTCAAGTTTTTCGAAGGATTCTTGGAAACGTACAATCTTTAGAATAGTCAAAAGAACGGGATTTAAAAATAACCTTTTTAAAGTGAAGCAGCTGACAAAGTTGTCTTAAAGACAGTTGTACAATCGCTAGCCCAGTCACCGTGTGGAGCTGCAGGCTAGGGTGGTTGGCAGAAAGACTGTTTCAGATGATGGAATGGAACTCTGCAGCGGCAAACACATGCTCTCACAGTGAGTGGCTCCCCTTCCGCCACCACGAAAAGGACAAAGAAGGCAAAAGCCTCTGTTCTGTGCATATCAGCTGTCACGTGTTCAACTCCACTTTATCTCCCTGAAAAGCTTCTTCCAAGCATCAGTCCTGACATCTGTCAGCCTCTTGAACTGGACCGAGCTGAGCCACACGCTGCGGCCAAAAGCGCAAGCTGTGGTTCAGGATTTTCCAAAAGAGCCGGAAGACCCCTGCAGACACGCTGATGAATTTAAGGGGGTCATTCAGACCCCCTTGCTGGGCTTTTCAGATTTGTATCAGTTGACTCACACGCTTGTGGGTGAAAGTCAGGCTCAGCGATGGATGGAGTTGGCTCAGTGGCAGCACCCCAAGAGGGATTTAGAGACACAAGCCTTGTTTGGGGGGAGATGTGGAAACCCCGGCAGAGAGCTCTGCCGGCAGTCACCATGGCCTTTCCAGGCCTGTCGCCTGGGACAAAATTCCAGCTGGTGTGCAGAGGTGTGATGGGTCAGTCTGTGACGATCACAGTCGGCTTTGAATCTTGCAAACCCCAGTCTCCCTATGGAGGCTTTGAATTCTGTGTTCACACGTCGAACAGGCACCTTCTCCTCCTGGTGAAAAGGATGAGGAACGAACAGGAGGTTGGTCCACCCCGCGGGGCAGGTCAGCTCACTCGCACCTTCGGCGGTTCAGCATCAGCCAAGAGCAGCCATAAAAATCCTTTCAGAACTTCCCTGGTGATCCGGTGGCTAAGATTTCACACTCCCGATGCGAGGGGCCTGGGTTTGACCCCCAGTCAGGGAACTAGATCCCGCAGGACGTAACAAAGACCGGCACAGCCAAACAAATTAATAGATTTTTGAGAGGGTCAAATCTTCAGTTTTCAGCTGCAATAAGTGGAGGCCCCTGAACAGAATCAAAGCAGAGGCTGGCTATTGTTGGAACTGGATTCCAGATTTTTCTCTCATGGCCAAGCCCTCGCATGTTTCACTAAAAAAAATGACCAACTCAATTCTATGGGAAGAACAGGAGAACATAGTCTCTAAAGCCTTGAAGGAAGGTGTAATAAGCCCTTCTGCCCTTGGGCATCCCAGGGATCAATGTCCTTTTTTCCTTTCTGTGAGCAGGAAAGAAGGGAGTGCTCTTGGGGTTCTCCCTCGAAAGCGCAGGTCTCCCCATCAGCCCACGGGGTACCGAAGCCAGACCTTTTCGCCCAAGAGTCCCCTTCCTGCCTTAAAGCCATCTGCCCTGACAGCTGCCCCTTTGGTCAAGGCCACCGAGGAAGCAGTTATGGGATTGCCTGTGACCACGCTCACATCTCATGTGGCGGGAGCCCCTCTAAAATCTCGCCACGCACATCTCTCTGCTAGCTGTCTCCCCTCTTACAAAATTCTTTTATTAACCACTTCTCGTATAACTTTCTCTCCTTTTTGTAACCTCAATCATGCTCTCCTCCCCTCCTACAGCCCCCCACAGTGTTACACTGACAGATGCCTCCTGACACTCACCCCCACGGCCTTTAAGAAGCTTCTGAGTAATGCTGACATCTCATGATCTACTGACGGTTCTTCAAGAGAATAAGGAAAACGCCGCACTCGTTCTTCGGTACCCTGCCTTTTAGTCTACTTAAAACAACGCCCTTGCTCCGGTTACTCTAGCCCAGTGGGAATCCCACGTGGTGCAGCTGGAAGAGAATCCTTCTGCCAAGGCAGAAGTCTCAAGGGACGCAAGTTCAGTCCCGGGGTCGGGAAGATCCTCCGGAGGAGGGCATGGCAGCCCACTCCAGTGCTCTTGCCTGGAGAGTCCCATGGACAGAGGAGCCTGGTGGGCTACAGTTCACGGGGTCACACAAAGTCAGACACGCCTGAGCGACTGAGGACGCACAGATGCTTGTGCTGTTCCAGGACACCTCAAGCTTTGGCAGCCGGTTTTACCTAGCCTCCCCGACCTCGTGGACATAATACGCTCTGGTTGTGGTGGGTATGTTTTCTCATGGACTGAAGGCTTCCTTTAGGGATAAGCTACCGCTTCTGCTGTGGCCCAGGTCCAGGTGGAGACCACTCCCGCCCAGGGAACCTCTCTTGAAACTCAGTCACCAGGGAACTCACTTTACCAGCCAAACACTACAGCACGGCTGCGCTGTTTGGCTGGTTCCGCAGCGCTCTCACTGTGTCTCATCCTTGGTCCTCTGGGCTGGTCGAATGCGGCAACTACATCAGTTCAGTTCAGTCGCTCAGTCGTGTCAGGCTCTTTGTGACTCCATGAACTGCAGCACGCCAGGCCTCCCTGTCCATCACCAACTCCCGGAGTCCACTCAGACTCACATCCATCGAGTCGGTGATGCCATCCAGCCATCTCATCCTCTGTCGTCCCCTTCTCCTCCTGCCCCCAATCCCTCCCAGCGTCAGGGTCTTTCCCAATCAGTCAGCTCTTCACAGCAGGTGGCCAAAGTACTGGAGCTTTAGCTTCAGCACCAGTCCCTTCCAATGAACACCCACGACTGTCTCCTTTAGGATGGACTGGTTGGATGTCCTTGCAGTCCAAGGGACTCTCAGGAGTCTTCTCCAACACCACAGTTCAAAAGCATCAATTCTTCAGCACTCAGCTTTCTTTACAGTCCAACTCTCACATCCATACATGACCACTGGAAAAACCATAGCTTTGACTAGACGGACCTTTGTTGGCAAAGTAATGTCTCTGCTTTTCAATATGCTGTCTAGGTTGGACATCTGCAGAGTCTGTGTGGCTAACAGCACAGCTGCTGGTCTTCCTGAATCCTAGGCCTTCTCCCTTTAGGGATCACAAACCCTTACCCTTTGACATCATCTCAAGACACCCAAGGCGCTTGCCTCCCACTTCATCCACAACTTATAAATGGAGACACACACCCGCGTTGCAGAGGCTTAACTGCTTCTGTTAAAATAGCCATGTGAGCCGTCCCTGGTGGAGCAGTGGACAAGAACCCACCTGCCGGCACAGGGGACGTGGGTCCAATCCCTGGTCTGGGAGGACGCCACGCGCCACAGAGGAGCTGAGCCCGTGTGCCACAGCTACTGAAGCCTGCACGCGCCGGGGCCGGCGAACCACAGCCGCTGAGCCCACAGCTGCAAGCACTGAAGCCCGCGGGCCGAGAGCCTGCACGCCACAAGAGAGAAGCCTCCGCAATGAGAAGCCTGCTCACGGCAACTAGGGAGGGCTCACACGCAGCGACCAAGACCAGGCACAGCCTCAGATGAATTTAAAAAATACACAAATGTAGTAGCGCGTACAAACATGAAGCAGATTTTTAAAATAAAAAGTAGCAAAAAAGAACCTCGTGGAGCACTCTGCACAGTGAAATGAAAACCAATGTTAACACCACACCTAGAACCCACGGCCCAGAGGACTGCGCCCAGCCCCGCTGGACGGGCCCCGCCCCGTGCCATTGACTAACGTCTGTGCTGCCCCCTCCAGGGAGGGGCACCCGGGTCCGCGAGCTGCACCTCACCTGCAGCACGGCCTGAGCCCCACGTGGGCCTGCTCGCCCCCAGCAGCCTGAAGACAGAGCCCGCGAGACCTGGGCAGTGGGCGTCGGAGGCCGACAGCTTTCCCAAGACATCAGAGAGGACCAAAGCCCGCTCTTCCCACACTGCGCCTCACCTGTGTGCTCCTTACCTCCACCAAGGGACAGGGTTCCCGTCCACACTGCCCAACCCCTCGCAGAAACCTCTCTGATGGCGAGATTAGCCGTCAGCAACCTCAGTCCGTCCAGGACACCAGCGGCCCTGTGGTTCCCCCTGTAAGCGACCTCCCAGGCGTTTCTGACGCTGTGGGAAGCCCAGGTCATCCCGCAGACCCACTTCATAGAGCCAGGGAGCTAAGCTCACCTAAACTCAGTGCTTGCTTCACTTTGACCCTGTGCGGAGGTGGGAAAACAAGCCCGTGACCATCTGGCGAAAGTCAGGGCCTGGCTCTGCAGTGCTCAGCCTCTGTGCCAAAGTCCATGGGCAGCGTCATCTGCGGGGCGGCTGGAGTGCCCTGCTTACGCCTTCAGAAGGGGAAGTCTGGGGACGCCCCTCATGCCTGGAAAACTTACCGCCTCGACAGCTGGAGAACACAGGGCACGGAGCCCTGCTGGGCCCTTTCCTCCCTGCACGGCCAACAGGCCCTGCGCGGAGCACCGCCTGGCCATGGGGAGGGGCTCGCACAACTCACTGAAGCTGTGAGCCACGCCTCTGTGGAAGCACTGATGCTGAGGCTGAAACCCCAATCCTCGGGCCACCTGATGCGAAGAGCTGACTCACTGGAAAAGACCCGATGCTGGAAAGACTGAAGGTGGGAGGAGAAGGGGACGACAGACGAGGAGATGGCTGCATGGCATCACTGAAGACAGTCTTCCTCGGCAATCAGTGCAAAAAAATAGAGGAAAAGAACAGAAGGGAAAGACTAGAGATCTCTTCAAGAAAATTAGAGATACCAAGGGAACATTTCATGCAAAGATGGGCTCGATAAAGGACAGAAATGGTATGGACCTAACAGAAGCAGAAGATATTAAGAAGAGGTGGCAAAATACACAGAAGAACTGTACAAAAAAGAGCTTCACGACCCAGATAATCATGATGGTGTGATCACTCATCTAGAGCCAGACGCCCTGGAATGTGAAGTCAAGTGGGCCTTAGGAAGCATGACTAAGAGCAAAGCTAGTGGAGGTGATGGAATTCAGTCGAGCTACTTCAAATCCTAAAAGATGATGCTGTGAAAGTGCTGCACTCAATATGCCAGCAAATTTGGAAAACTCA
>SJXQ01007226.1:157316-191798 GCA_006408695.1 Aepyceros melampus | reverse complement strand
AGCAGAGAAAAGCATCTGTACATCTCTGCTGTAAGAAGCTGAAGATCTCTGCAATGCCAATGAACAATATTGTAAAGGTCCTGAGTATGGTGCAGCTGGACTGTATCCAGGAGGTACAAGTGAATTGCATTTGGCATCTGTCCATCCTGGGCACATTTGCTTCTCTCCTGGAAAAGATGAGTAATTTGCAGAGAATTTGTCTCTCCCCCATCCACCTGTCTGCCTTCACGAAGCAGGAGCAGGATCACCTTGTCCAAATTACCTCTCAGTTTCTGAGGCTTGAACACCTCCAGGATCTCCATCTGGACTTCCCCTCCTTCCTTGAAGTCTTCCTGGACCAGATGCTCAGGTAGGAGTGGACCACTAGCTGGGTAACATTGAACACAACCCTAAAATGTCAAAAGCATTGTCTCCTTTGTTGCACTCTCCTTAAATGTGATATCCCATAACCACACTAATCTAAGTAGAGTGTTAAACTGGTCTAGTGGCTCTTGTCAGAGAAGGCAATGGCACCCCACTCCAGTACTCTTGCCTGGAAAATCCCATGGATGGAGGAGCCTGGTAGGCTGCAGTCCATGGGGTCGCTGAGAGTTGGACACGACTCAGTGACTTCACTTTCATTTTTCACTTTAATGCTTTGGAGAAGGAAATGGCAACCCACTCCAGTGTTCTTGCCTGGAGAATCCAGGGACGCCAGAGCCTGGTGGGCTGTCGTCTCTGGGGTCGCACAGAGTTGGACACAACTGAAGCAACATAGCAGTAGCAGCAGTCAAGCCTATGGTTTTTCCAGTAGTTATGAATGGATGTAAGAGTTGGACTATAAAGAAAGCTGAGCACCAAAGAATTGATGCTTTTTGAACTGTGGTGTTGGAGAAGACTCTTTGGAGTCCTTTGTGCTGCAAGGAAATCCAACCAGTCCATCCTAAAGGAAATCGGTCCTGAATATTCATTGGAATGACTGATGATGAAGCTGAAACTTCAATACACTGGCCACCTGATGCAAAGATATGACTCATTTGAAAAGACCCTGATGCTGGGAAAGATTGAGGGCGGGAGGATAACGGGATGACAGAGGATGAGATTGTTGGATGGCACACCAACTCAATGGACATGAATTTGAGTAATTTCTGGGAATTGGTGATGGACAGGGAAGTTTGGTGTGTTGCATTCCATGGGGGTCGCTAGAGTCAGACACGACTGAGCGACTTCATTTTGACTTTTCACTTTCATGCATTGGAGAGGGAAATGGCAACCTACTCCAGTGTTCTTGCCTGAAGAATCCCAGGGACGGTGGAGCCTGGTGGGCTGCCGTTGATGGGGTCGCACAGGGTCAGACACGACTGAAGTGACTTAGCAGCAGCAGCAGCAGCAGTGACACATTAAATCAATTTGACTTAATACATACCTACAACTCGTTCCATCACAAAACAGCATAATACATATTCTTTTCAAGTGAACATGGAATATTGTCCAGAATAGATCAGTGCTAGAACAGAAAACAAATTTAACAAATTAATCAGGATAGAAACCATATCAAGCATTTTTTTTTCCAACCACAATAGTATAAAACTAGGAATCAATTACAGGAGGAAAAGTGGGGAAAACACAAACATGTGAAGACTAAGCAACATGCTACCAAAAACCAATGGATCAAGGAAGAAATTAAAGAGGAAATAAGAAAATATTTCAACAGAAATGAAAATTAAAACTTACTTTTATACAATATCTATTTGTGTTATTTACTCAGTCACATCTGACTCTTTACTACCCCATGGACTGTAGCCCACCAGGCTCCTTTGTCCAAGGGATTCTCCAGGCAATATCTATGGGACATATCAAAAGCAGATTTAAGAGGGATGTTTATAGTTATACAGGCCTACCTCAAAAGAAACTAGAAAAATTTCAAATAAATAACCTAACTTGCCATTAAAATAATTAGAAAAAAAGAAGAAACAAATCCCAAAGTCAGGAGAAGGAAGGAAATGATAGGGATAAGAGGGGAAATATATAAAATTGACACACACAAAATTAATAGGATAAATGAAACCAAGAGTTATTAAAAAAGAAATAAACAAAACTGATATGTCTTTAGCCAGGATCATCAAAAAGCAAGGACCAAATAAAATAATAAATAAAAGGAGATAAATTACAACTCATATCAAGAGATATAAAAAGATCTTAAAAGAATACTGTAGTTTTATGCTAACAAATTGGACAATCTAGAAGAACAAATAAATTTCTAGAAACATACAATCTTCCAAGGCTGAATCAGTAAGAAATAGACAATCTACAGACCAATCATGAACTGACCAATCATGAATAGTGAAATTAAACTAGTAATATAAGAAAACTCCCAGCAAACAGAAGCCCAGGACTGGCAGGTGTCACAGGGTGAATTCTACCAAACATATCTAGTTCAAATAAAGTGAAGAGGAAGGAACACTCTTAAATTCATTCAAGGCCACCATTGTCCTGATGCCAAAACCCAAAAAATTACAGGGCTATATTTTGGATGAACTGTTGTTGTTTAGTCACTGAGTTGTGCCTGACACTGGCTGGACTGCAGCCCACCAGGCTCCTCTGTCCATGGGATTTTCCAGGTATGAACACTGAAGTGAGTTGCCATTTCTTTCTTCAGGGGATCTTCCTGAAACATATTTCAGATGAATACAGGTACACAAGTCCTAAATAAAATATTGGCAAACAAAATTCAAGAATATATAAAAGGATCATACACCATATCAGGTGGGATTTATTTCAGGGATAAATGCAAGGATAGTTGCAAAGATAGTTCAATTTCCATAAATCAATCAATATGATACACTACATTAACATAAAGAATTATAAAAATCACATGAGCATCTTGAGAGATGAAGAGAAAGCATTGGACAAAATTTAACATCCAATCATGATAAAAACTCTCATCAAAGTTGGTATACAGGAAACATATCTGAAATTATGGGGATTACAAAACTAACAGTGTGGATAGATAACTGGGGATAATGAAAGAAGTCATGTTTTGGAGGCGGAGCCATCACTCATGATGACAATGACCAGGGTATAACCATAGAAGTCTTAGCTGTAGTGGAATGGAAAAAAAGATCATTGGAAGGCAAAATGCTGAGGAACTGAGATTATGATCTTTGGGTTGTCACCCATCACAGATGCTTAAGTCATGGCAGATTGTAACAGGAATGGTGGATGATGGAAAGGCAATGAATCAAGAGCCCAGGCTTCCAATAATGAAGAAAATTTGGGCAAGATGTTGATAATGATTATAGAAGTGATAACTAGAATTATACCCTGATAGCATAGGCTACAAGTATATTGGGAAATATTTTTTAATTGCAGAGGGAATTAAATATGACCTTCCAGTGTCAGGAGATTCAGAGTTTCTGATGTCTGTGAAAGAACAAACAAAAAAGGGACAGAAAAATGTTAAGGATGACATTAGAAAGGACATGTGTCAAGTTAAGACTTTTGTCACATATGAAAGAGTGACAAGTTAGGTATGACCTTGGTTAGCACCTCTGGGGCCTTAGGACACACCAGGATTAAGAAGGGAAAAATATTAAATAAAATACTGTTGAGGTGTTTCAAGAATGTGTTTTGAATTGGCAAAGTGGAAATAGAGACTGTAATGGGTTTTAATGTGGCTGACATTAGAATATTTCTCAGTTGGCACAATAAGGTTCATAACTAATGAACAATAATACTTATCAGCTGAGTGGTAGCCCTGGTGTTAAGAAGAGCAGTGAAGGGAGCCTGTCTGGAAAATAGGATGAACAAGCATCTCTAATCCTCATGGGGAAGAGCTTCCTATATAAGCAGTAATTCTACTTCAGACAGAAACACACAGATGAGGTGTCAGAGCCAGGGCAGCTCCTTATTGTACAAACACAAAGGACCAGGGTAGAAGGGGCTCAGGCTGCTGCCTGAGTCTGGGGCCAGCACCCTCCTGAAGTGAGCCCAGACTCAGGGGTGTGCCAGCCCTCTGCCTGGGACAGCCACTCTGGGGCCTGGATTTGAGCATGTCTGAGGGCGAGCTGGGCTCATGAAAGCATGACTAGAGGAAAGGAAATAGCTATTATGATGTCTCAGAAAAAAGAAAGCAAGTCTGATAGTTCCCTTCTGTTGGTTCCCTCTCTGTTTCCTGAATCATGTAGACCCCTGTTCACAATCATACTAGGCTCTGATAGTCACATCCAGTCAAGCCTGGGAGCTGTCAATGCCTCCTTCCACCTACTCACTGCATACTCTGCCTGCAACCATTGCAGAGTGGTGGGTAGTCTGCAGTCCCACATGAAGAGGCCTCCCAGCCAGGAAGGCTCTTCATCTCCAGCCTCAAGTGAGCTAAGAGCTGCACGGCCCCAGTAATGTAATCAAAGTGACATGTGATATTTGAAAGGGCTCTGAAGAAGGCTCACAGTGAGGACAAAATTATTCTCACACCGTTCTAGACACAAAACAAAAAAAAAATTATTTATTTTAATTGGAGGCTAATAACTTTACAATATTGTAGTGGGTTTTGCCATACATTGGCATAAATTAGGCATGGGTGTACATGTGTCCCACATCCCGAACCCCCTTCCCGCCTCCCTCCCCATCTGATCCCTTAGGTGGTCCCAGTGCACTGGCTTTGAGTGCCATGCTTCATGCATTGAACTTAGACTGGTGATCTATATCACATATGGTAATAGACATGTTTCAATGCCATTCTCCCAAATCATCATACTCTCATGTTCTCCCACAGAGTCCAAAAGTCTGTTCTTTATATCTGTGTCTCTTTTGCTGTCTTGTGTATAGGGTCATCATTAGTATCTTTCTAAATTCCATACATATGCATTAGTATACTGTACTGGTGTTTTTCTTTCTGACTTACTTCACTCCGTATAATAGGCTCCAGTTTCAGCCACCTCATTAGAACTGATTCAAATGTGTTCTTTTTAATGGCTGAGTAATACTCCATTGTGTATATGTACCACAGCTTTCTTATCCATTCATCTGCTGATGGACATCTAGGTTGCTTCCATGTCCTGGCTATTATAAATAGTGCTGCAATGAACATTGGGGTACACATGTCACTTTCAATTCTGGTTTCCTCAGTGTATATGGACAGCAGTGGGATTGCGATGGTCATATGGCAGTTCTATTTCCAGTTTTTTAAGGAATCTCCACACTGTCCCCATAGTGTATGTACTAGTTTGCATTCCCATGGACAGTGTAAAAGGGTTCCATTTTCTCTGCACCCTCTCCAGCATTTATTGTTTTTAGGCTTTTTGATAGCAGCCATTCTGACTGGTGTGAGATGGTACCTCATTGTGGTTTTGTTTTGCATTTCTCTGATAATGAGTCATGTTAAGCATCTTTTCATGTGTCTATCAGCCCTCTATGTGTTTTCTTTGGAAAAATGTCTGTTTAGTACTTCAGCCCATTTTTTGAGTGGATTGTTTATTTTTCTGATATTGAGCTGCATGAGCTATTTATATATTTTTGAGATTAATTCTTTGTCACTTGCTTCATTTGCTATTATTTTCTCCCATTCTAAAGACTGTCTTTTCATATTGCTTGTAGTTTCCTTTGTTGTACAAAAGCTTTGAAGTATAATTAGGTCCCATTTGTTTAGTTTTGCTTTTATTTCTATTACTCTGGGAAATGGGTTATAGAGGATCTTGTTGTGATTTATATCAGAGAGTGTTTTGCCTGTTTTCTTCTAGGAGTTTTATAGTTTCTAGTCTTATGTTTAGATCTTTATTCCATTTTGAGTTTATTTTTGTGTATGGTATTAGAAAGTGTTCTACTTTCATTCTTTTACAAGTATTTGACCAGTTTTCTCAGCACCAC
This sequence comes from Aepyceros melampus, assembly GCA_006408695.1. NCBI lineage: Eukaryota > Metazoa > Chordata > Mammalia > Artiodactyla > Bovidae > Aepyceros > Aepyceros melampus. Next base: position 185,954 of record SJXQ01007226.1, on the reverse strand, counting down.
TTGTTAAGGAGATAGTCTTTTCTCCATTGTATAGGCTTGCCTCCTTTGTCAAAAATAAGGTTTCCATTGGTGCATGGATTTATCTCTGGGCTTTCTGTTTTGTGCTGTTACCATACTGTCTTGATGACTGTAGCTTTGTAGTATAGTCTGAAGTCAGGCAGGTTGATTCCTCCAGTTCCATTCTTCTTTCTCAAGATTGCTTTAGCTATTCAAGTTTTTTTTTTCTATTTCCATACAAATTGTGAAGTTATTTGTTCTAGCTCTGTGAAAAATACTGTTGGTAGCTTGATAGAGATTACATTGAATCTATAGATTGCTTCAGGTAGTATACTCATTTTCACTAAAGTGATTCTTCTGATCTTGAACAGGGTATATTTCTCCATCTATTTGTGTCATATTTGATTTCTTTCATCAGTGTTTTATAATTTTCTATATATAGGTCTTTTGTTTATTTAGGTAGATATATTCCTAAGTATGTTATTCTTTTCGTTGCAATGGTGAATGGAATTGTTTCCTTAATTTCTCTTTCTGTTTTCTCATTGTTAGTGTATAAGAATGCAAGGGATTTCTGTGTGTTAATTTTATATTCTGCAACTTTACTGTATTCATTGATTAGCTCCAGTAATTTTCTGGTGGAATCTTTGGGGTTTTTTTATGTAGAGGATCATGTCATCTGCAAACGGTGAGAGTTTATTTCTTCTTTTCCAATCTAGAATCCTTTTATTTCTTCTTTTCCAATCTAGATTCCTTTTATTTCTTTTTCTTCCCTGATTGCTGTGACCAAAACTTCCAAAACTATGTTGAATAGTAGTGATGAGAGTGGGCACCCTTGTTTTGTTCCTGACTTTAGGAGAAATGCTTTCAATTTTTCATCATTGAGAATAATGTTTGCTGTGGGTTTGTCATATATGGCTTTTATTATGTTGAAGTATGTTCCTTCTATGCCTGCTTTCTGGAGAGTGTTTATCATAAATGGATGTTGAATTTTGTCAAAGGCTTTCTCTGCATCTATTGCGATAATCATATGCTTCCCCCCCCCGCCCCCAGGAATATTCCCTTGCATTTATTTATTTATTTATTTTTAGTTTTCTAATTTATCTTTCAATTTGTTAATGTGGTGTATCATATTGATTGATTTGCAAATATTGTAGAATCTTCCTATCCCTGGGATAAATCCTACTTGGTCATGACAAGTATTATCTTTTTAATATGTTGTTGGATTCTGTTTGCTAGAATTTTGTTGAGGATCTTTGCATCTAGGTTCATCAGTGATATTGGCCTTAGTTTTATTTTTTTGTGTGGCATCTTTGGTTTTGGTATTAAGGTGATGGCAGAATTAATTTTGCAGTTTATCTTCCTCTGGAATTTTCTGGAAGAGTTTGGTAGGATAGGTGTTAGCTCTTCTTTAAATTTTTGCTAGAATTCACCTGTGAAGCTATCTCATTCTGAACTTTTGTTTGTTGAAGATTATTTTTTCCATTGGCTAATAACATTTTATTTTTTTTCTTTAATTAATTTTTATGTTTTAGTTTGTTTTGCTTTACAATACTGTATTCGTTTTGCTACACATCGACATGAATCAGCCCTGAGTATTACAGTTTCAGTTTATGTGCTTATGCTTGGTCTGTTAAGATTTTCTGTTTCTTCCTGGTTCAGTTTCGAAGGTCATGCTTTTCTAAGAATTCATCCATTTCTTCCAAGTTGTCCATTTTATTGTAGTTGCTGATAGTAGTCTCTTATGATCCTTTGTATTTCTGTGCTGTCTGTTGTGATTTCTCCATTTTCACTTCTAATTTTGTTTATTAGACATGAAATTTTTTAACCTGAGGTAACACTGAGTATCTGTCTCATGTGCTCTGAAAACCAGCCTCAGTATAATCTCAAAGAAGGAATTCCAAAACACTCTGACCAGTGACAGCAGCGTGGGAATAAGGCACAAGTGATAACTGTGAAGCCCACACACTCCTGTCTGTGTTCACCCTGGTCCGCCTCTTAAAATTATAGTCACTTGACAGCAACACTTCATACAATCTTTTATCAGATAAAATAATGAGATTTCTTCTCCATATTTGTTTATTTAACTTAATCATGAGTTTAACTCGGCTGTGTGTTAGATTTTCTTCTAGTTCTAATTCCAACCCCAAATAGCTGCTGAGGTGGGCTTCCAGAAGCCCCTCTACCAAGGTCTAAGCAAGCTGAGAAACATTTATTGAAGGGAAGGATTGGGACTTAACAGGGAATTCCACACAGCTATACCATCATCTGCATTCCACATGGAACATTAACAATAAGCAGACAATGGACCAGGACCAAAAGAAATTGAGAGTGCTGGGCACTCCAAACCACATCGAGATATATATATATATATATTTTTTAATCAAAGCCCTAAACAGTTTTAAGTGGTCCAAAAAAAAAAGTGCTCTTTTGTCTATAGATAATTAACTTCATTGTTATAATGAAATAATTGCACAAGATACTATATTTAGTATCTGATTTCTCATAAGTTTCAAATATTTCATAAGTCAAGTCTTCAAACAAAGATGTATGCCACTCAAGGGTAGAGGCAACATTTTCCTGGAATGAGGTATTTCAATACATATTTGTGGAGCTGCCTTCAACTAACAATGCCTGACACTGGATGGCAGTGAATGTTTATAAAAGACAGATAAAGGGGAAGATGGTCTTTCCCCTCCCAACCACCCCTACCCCCTGCCCTCTATATTAGTTTCCTTTTGTTGCTGTAACATAGTACCACAACATTAGTGGCTTAAAAGAATGCAAACTTATTATCAAGCAATTCTGTATGTCAGAAGCCCAACACGGACATCACGGGGCTAAAACCAAGATGTCAGCACGACTGTGTTCCTTTCTGAGGCTGTAAGGGAGAATCTGTTTTCTTGACTTTTCTGGCTTCTCTCACTTTCCTGATTCTTTGGCTCATGTCCCCCTTCCTTCATCTTCAGAGCCAGCAATAGCCAGTGGAGTCTATCTCACGTGACATCACCTGACATTGATCCTTCTGCCACTCACTTGATGTTTAAGGATCCTTGTGATTACCCTGGCACCACTGAGATAAACCAGGGTAACCTCTTTATGATCAGCCATCTGCATCCTTTTTCTAAATATAAATTTATTTATTTTAATTGGAGGCCATCTGCATCCTTGATCTTCTGTTGTGACAACTTATTCACAGGTTCCAGGGGTTAAGGCATGTGCACATCTCAGGGGTCATTATTTGCCTACCATACTGTCAAATAAATAGCCAGTGATAAGTCTTCAAAGGCATGGCAGAGAAGTCAGAAGGAAGTCACACGTGCATTTCATGCTCCTTATTGTCTACCTCTCTTCCTTCTTTGTCACTTAATATTATAAAGACAGCTTTCCAGAGAAGACTGAGTTGGGCTGCTGCTTCTGCATGTGCATTTTACCAGTGCTGGCAGAGAGGAGTCTTGAGGACTCTGTAGAGCAGTAATAGGAGAGATAGGAGGACTCACAGGCCATTCATTCACTCGTGACAGTGTTCCTGACAGCAACCAAAGCAAACTAATGCCCTGGCTTTCTGGAATGTACATTCTATGAAGGAGCAAAGCAATAACAATAAGTTGGTGAAATTTAAAGTCTATTAGAAAGTGTTGAGAGCCATGGAGGACAATAAAACTGGGGAGAAGTTTAGGGAAGGTAGAAAGGGGACTAACCCCCTAACAGGACACTCAGTGAGGTGTTTGTTATTTTACAGTGAGTCAGGCATTGTGAAAAGTGCTTTACAAGATAGCGCTCACCTCAGCCTGAAATGGTAGTTATCATTCCATCTTCTAAATGGGAAAAAATGGCTCAGAGGTGATGTCGCAGTGGCATAGGCTGGTTGCTATCCATGTGTTCATCCTCCCCAAGCTATAGGGGCTTCCCAGACCAGAGTCACATTCAGGAAAGCAAGAGGTGGAAGACTAGATCCCTATGCTGACACGTACCTGTTATTCCAGGGAAGAGGAAGTTCTGACTCCTGGGAGAGACTGTCTGGACACTGAGGCCCAGGGATGGGGCTCTGTCAGGGGGAACCACATGGCCACCTAGGATAAGGGAGCCATCAGGTTTCTGTTCAGTTCTTAATCTGGCCAATTACTGGCTAAAAGATCACTAAAGGATGGATGGGAAGACGTGGGATGTATTCCTTTGTCTTATTTAACACAAATGTAGATAGGCTTTGCTATGTGTTCAGGTCTTCCCTAAGAGCTATACAAATAGGAACTGATTGTAATTCATATAATACACTACCAGGCCAGTACTCTTATTGTCCCGGTCACTGATGAGGAAACTGAGGCCAAGACAGTTTCAGATGTTTCCCTGGCCACGCTGCCATGGGAATTCCAATCCTAGTGGCACCAAAATGAACATTATGAGTTGCTACCACATCTCAGGGACTGTGTGCTGTACCTTCAGTACATTCATTACCTTAGTTCCAATTGTGGACTCATCTGGAGAAGTTATATAGCTAACACATGAAGTTTCATCATTTCAGAACAAGGTATGAATCACTGAGTCATTGAGCCAAGGCTTGCATAGGTCCTTCCTTCTGTAGGCCCTGTATTAAATGATTCTCTTGATTTTTCTCAGGAAACAGGTGCTGGGATAGGTACCATTTCATGAATGAAGGCACAGAGGCTCAGGGGCATGAATTGATTTTTCAACAAGGCATGTCCAGAAATGATGAGTGGCCGAGTCCAAATGTGAGCCCAGGTATGGCTATGGCTGGTCTCTGTGATGTTGATCCACACAACTCCACAACGTGGCTTTGGAAGGTATCAAGTCCAGGCATGATGACAATATTAATCATAGTTGATGATTATTGCAATAGGGATCAGGACTGTCCATCTGCAGTCAGTGAACATCAGGCTGTGTTCTAAGCCTTTTCATACATTAATTTATTAGCCCTGGCAACAGCCGTGTGATGTAGATAATATATTACCCCATTTTACCAATGAGGTAACTAAGGCACATGGAGGTTAAGTCACTTGTCCAGAGTCACAGAGCTCATGAATGGCAGAGCTAGGATTGGGTACCAGGCAGTGTGGCTGCAAAGCCCAGGCTCCTGAATGCTATCCAAGGAAGAAACAGCTCAGAGCCTGGCATGAGGTCAGCAGCTTTGGAGAAAGTGGGCCATAGAGATGAAGGACTGTGTGTGGGAGGATTCACTCCCCTGAAAAATAGGGGCCAGTGTGAGTGGCTAATGTGACTGTCAGAGCTCATGGGCATTTCATGGACTTGTAAAAAAGTGGAGGCAAGAAATCCAGGGGCCTCAGAGTTAGAACTGAGATAGCCAAATCCTGCCTCAAATTCAGTGCAGGAGAAAGAGCCACACACCTAAGAGTGAGAGGAGTGACCCAGAGAAAGGCCCTAGTGATACACCTCAAGGCCAAGGCAGATAACCATTCCATTCAGTTCTTGATTTCAGTCTTTCCCAGGCCCAGCTAGAATTTGGCCTTTTGTTTCTGGAATATACTGCACTGTACTCTATTCCTGAGCTGTTTCAAATCCTGAAAGATGATGCTGTGAAAGTGCTGCATCAATATGCCAGCAAATCTGGAAAACTCAGCAGTGGCCACAGGACTGGAAAAGGTCAGTTTTCATTCCAATTCCAAAGAAAGGCAATGCCAAAGAATGCTCAAACTACCACACAATTGCACTCATCTCACATGCTAGTAAAGTAATGCTCAAAATTCTCCAAGCCAGGCTTCAACAATACGTGAACCGTGAACTCCCTGATGCTCAAGCTGGTTTTAGAAAAGAAAGAGGAATCAGAGATCAAATTGCAAACATCCGCTGGATCATGGAAAAAGCAAGAGAGTTCCAGAAAAACATCTATTTCTGCTTTATTGACTATGCCAAAGCCTTTGACTATGTGGATCACAAGAAACTGGAAAATTCGGAAAGAGACGGTAATAACAGACCACCTAACCTGCCTCTTGAGAACTCTGTATGCAGGCCGGGAAGCAACAGTTAGAACTGGACATGGAACAACAGACTGGTTCCAGAGAGGAAAAGGAGTACGTCAAGGCTGTGTATTGTCACCCTGCTTATTTAACTTCTATGCAGAGTACATCATGAGAAACGCTTGACTGGAAGAAACACAAGCTGGAATCAAGATTGCTGGGAGAAAAATCAGTAACCTCAGATAGGCAGATGACACCACCCTTATGGCAGAAAGTGAAGAGGAGCTAAAAAGCCTCTTGTTGAAAGTGAAAGAGGAGAGTGAAAAAGTTGGTTTAAGGCTCAACATTCAGAAAACGAAGATCATGGCATCTGGTCCCATCACTTCATGGGAAATAGATGGGGAAACAGTAGAAACAGTGTCAGACTTTGTCTTTTTTGGGCTCCAAAATCACTGCAGATGATGACTGCAGCCATGAAATTAAAAGACGCTTAGTCCTTGGAAGAAAATTTATGACCAACCTAGATAGTATGTTCAAAAGCAGAGACATTACTTTGCCGACTAAGTCCGTCTAGTCAAGGCTATGGTTTTTCCTGTGGTCATGTATGGATGTGAGAGTTGGACTGTGAAGAAGGCTGAGCGCCGAAGAATTGATGCTTTTGAACTGTGGTGTTGGAGAAGACTCTTGAGAGTCCCTTGGATTGTAAGGAGATCCAACCAGTCCATTCTGAGGGAGATCAACCCTGAGATTTATTTGGAAGGAATGATGCTAAAGCTGAAGCTCCAGTACTTTGGCCACCTCATGCAAAGAGTTGACTCATTGGAAAAGACCCTGATGCTGGGAGGGATTGGAGGCAGGAGGAAAAGGGGACGACAGAGGATGAGACGGCTGGATGGCATCACAGACTCAGTGGACGTGAGTCTGTGTGAACTCCGGGAGTTGATCATGGACAGGGAGGCCTTTCGTGCTGCAATTCATGGGGTCGCAACGTGTTGGACACGACTGAGCGACTGAACTGAACTGAACTGAACTGAACCCTATTCCTTTCTACTAGTAATAAATCCTCCCTTTGTTTTGAATCATTTTGAAGGGGACTTGATTCTAGCCCCACCAGTCCCTGATATAGACACAGGGAGACCAGGGAGGATGTGAGAGCCAAACAGGCCAGGAACTATAGGGAGGAGGAAGGGCCAGCCCACCTGGAGCATGGGACAGAGTGGAGGAGGTTGCAGGTTCCCTCAGGAGGTGTGGAGGAGGACCTACACAATCAAAGCAGGTCCTCCACCTCTGCAGCATCACCTCCTGCTATGGCGTCCTTGGGGATAGGTCTTCTAGGCCAGGAACTTGAAATGAAGGACATGGCCATATCCTCAAAGGTCACTGATCCCCAGAAAGTCAAAGAGAGGCAGAGATGTCACCCTTGTGGCTAAGAGAATGAGACTAGAGTCTGTCACTCAGTCACTGGAACAACCTAGAGGGACCCTAGTTCTGAATTCCCTGGGAGTGTGTACCTCCTAGGGGCCTGGCTCCATGCTGAGCACTTTCTGTGCCACATGCAACTGATGATATGTCCTCAGCACTGGAGCCGACTCTTAAGTCTGAACACAGCTTCTTTAACCTGACACTTGCCAGCTGTGTGGCCTTGGGGACATCACTTCATTTCTCTGAGCAGTGATTTCTGCATCAATACACTAATCGTTCCCATTGCTAGGTTGCTGTGAGTGTGAAAGAGACAATGGTTATCAAGTGAACCTGGGATGCCCAGCAGAAGCCTTTCAGTGCTTGGTATGTGTTTTCATACTTGGATTACCCATGAGGCCAACACTCAGCCTCTCAATGTTACAGTCAGTGTGCTGAGGCTCAGGGACAGTCAGTTCAGTTCAGTTCAGTCACGCAGTCATGTCCGACTCTTTGAGACCCCATGAATCGCAGTACGCCAGGCCTCCCTGTCCATCACCAACTCCCGGAGTTCACTCAGACTCACATCCATTGAGTCCGTGATGCCATCCAGCCATCTCATCCTCAGTCGTCCCTTTCTCCTCCTGCCCCCAATCCCTCCCAGCATCAGGGTCTTTTCCAATGAGTCAACTCTTCGCATAAGGTGGCCAAAGTACTGGAGCTTCAGTTTTAGCATCATTCCTTCCAAAGAAATCCCAGGGTTGATCTCCCTCAGAATGGACTGGTTGGATCTCCTTGCAGTCCAAGGGACTCTCAAGAGTCTTCTCCAACACCACAGTTCAAAAGCATCAATTCTTCGGCGCTCAGCCTTCTTCACAGTCCAACTCTCACATCCATACATGACCACAGGAAAAACCATAGCCTTGACTAGACGGACCTTAGTCGGCAAAGTAATGTCTCTGCTTTTGAACATACTATCTAGGTTGGTCATAAATTTTCTTCCAAGGACTAAGCGTCTTTTAATTTCATGGCTGCAGTCATCATCTGCAGTGATTTTGGAGCCCAAAAAAGACAAAGTCTGACACTGTTTCTACTGTTTCCCCATCTATTTCCCATGAAGTGATGGGACCAGATGCCATGATCTTCGTTTTCTGAATGTTGAGCCTTAAACCAACTTTTTCACTCTCCTCTTTCACTTTCATCAAGAGGCTATTTTCCACTCTCCTCTCTCACTTTCAACAACAGGCTTTTTAGCTCCTCCTCACTTTATGCCATAAGGGTGGTGTCATCTGCATATCTGAGGTTATTGATATTTCTCCCAGCAATCTTGATTCCAGCTTGTGTTTCTTCCAGTCCAGCGTTTCTCATGATGTACTCTGCATATAAGTTAAATAAGCAGGGTGACAATATACAGCCTTGACAGGGACAGTCAACCAGAAGTCAAATAGAGTCAGGTGTCAAATAAGCAATGATCTGAACTCAGACAAGTCTCTGTGGTTCAGAGCCAGTGTGTGTAACTCCCATTCTCTGCCAGCACCAAAGGGTGGGATGAATATCCGGACACCATCTCACAATCCACCTTCAGAGACATCTCAGCAGATGGAGAGAGCAGTTATACTCCATTCAGCAATCCACACAGGCCCTCTTCTGCCTCCTCAAACAATACATATCTCTGCCTTTGCCCATGTGGTACTCTCTGCCTGGAAGGCCTCCTATACCATCCTCATACCTAAGCCCAAACCCGGCCTGCAAAGTTGACTTTAAGTGTTGCCCTGAGGCCTCCCCAGCCCACAGCGGGTATTATCAAGGTTAGAGTGGAGACTCTGTTGACTGACATATGGATTTTGAATTTCTGCCAATGAAGAGCTGTGTGACCTTCAACAGGTAACTTTTCTAAGACTCAAAGTTTTTGTTCTGTAAAGTAAGGATGATAAGAAAATCTAACCCTAAGGAGATGAGAGTTAAGTGAGAAAGTCATTGTACCTTGGTGCATAATAAGCACTCACTTCAGTTCAGTTGCTCAGGCATGTCTGACTCTTTGTGACCCCATGGACTGCAGCATGACAGGCTTCCTGTCCATCAGCAACTCCCAAGTTTACTCACATTCATGTCCATTGAATCGGTGATACCATCCAACCATCTCATTTTCTATTGTCCCCTTCTCCTCCTGCTTTCAATTTTTCCCAGAGTCAGGGTCTTTTTAAATGAGCCAGTTCTTCATATCAGGTGGCCAAAATATTGGACTTTCAGCTTCAACATCAGTCCTTCCAATGAATATTCAGAGTTATTCCTTTACAATGGACTGCTTGGGTTCTTCTTGCTGTCCAAGGGACTTTCAAGTGTCTTCTCCAACACCACAGTTCAAAAGAATCAATTATACCATGCTCAGCTTGCTTTATAGTCCAACTCTAACATCTATACATGATAACTGGAAAACGTAACTCTGACTAGATGAAACTTTGTTGTAACAGTAATGTCTCTGCTTTTAAATATGCTGTCTAGGTTTGTCATAGCTTTTCTTCCATGGAGCATGTATCTTTTAATTTCATGGCTGCAGTCATCATATGCAGTGATTTTGGACCCCTCAAAATAAAGTCAGCCACTGTTTCCACTGTTTCCTCATCTATATGCCATGAAGTGATGGGACCAGATACCATGATTTTAGTTTTCTGAATGTTGAGTTTCTTTTTTTTTTATCATGAATAGATAGCTATTTTATTTTTTTAATATAAATTTATTTATTTAAATTGGAGGTTAATTACTTTACAATATTGTATTGGTTTTGCCATACAGAGGGAGGAGGGAGGGGAGTTCAGGATGGGGAACACGTGTATACCTGTGATAGATTCATGCTGATGAATGCTGAGTTTTAAGTCAACTTTTTCACTCTCCTCTTTTACTTTCATCAAGAGACTCTTTAGTTCTTCTTCAATTTCTGCCATAATTGTGGTATCATCTACATATCTGAGGTTATTGATATTTCTCCAAGAAAACTTGATTCCATCTTGTGCTTCATCCAGTTCAGGATTTCTCATGATGTACTCTGCATATAAGGTAAATAAGCAGGGTGACAATATACAAACTTGATGCACTCCTTTCCAGATTTGGAACCAGTCTGTTGTTCCATGTCTAGTTCTACAGATTTCTCAGGAGGCAGGTCAGGTGGTCTGGTAATCCCATCTCTTGAAGAATTTTCCACAGTTTGTTATGATCCACACAGTCAAAGGCTTTTGAATATTCAATAAAGCAGAAGTACATGGTTTCCTGGAACTCTCTTGCTTTTTCGATAATCCAACAGATGTTGGCAATTTGATCTCTGGTTCCTCTGCCTGTTCTAAATACATCTTGAACATCTGGAAGTTCATGGTTCATGTACTGTTGAAGCCTGACTTGGAGAATTTTGAGCATTACTTTGCTATCGCAAGAGATGAGCACAATTGTGTGGTAGTTTGAGCATTCTTTGGCATTGTCTTTCTTAGTGATTGAAATGAAAACTGACCTTTTCCAGTCCTGTGGCCACTGATGAGTTTTCCAAATTTGCTGGCATATTGAGTGTAGTAGCACTTTCACAGCATCATCTTTTAGGATTTGAAATAGCTCGATGGGATTACATCAACTCCACTAGCTTTGCTTGTAGTGATGCTTCCTAAGGCCCACTTGATTTCACATTCCAGAATGGCTGGCTCTAGGTGAGTGATCATACCATCATGATTATCTGGTTCATGAATATCTTTTTTGTATAGTTCTTCTGTGTATTCTTGCACCTCTTCTTAATATCTTCTTCTTCTTCTGTTAGGTCCATTCTATTTCTGTACCTTATTGTGCCCATCTTTGCATGAAAAGTTCCCTGGTATTCTGTAATTTTCTTGAAGAGATCTCTAGTTGTTCACATTTTATTGTTTCATCTATTTATTTGCACTGATCATTGAAGAATGCTTTCTTATCTCTCCTTGCTATCCTTTGGAACTCTGCATTCAAATAAGTGTATCTTTCCTTTTCTCCTTTGCCTTTCACTTCTCTTCTTTTCATAGCTATTTGTAAGCCCTGCCAGATAATCATTTTGCCTTTTTGTATTTCTTTTTCTTGGGGATGGTCTTGATCCCTGTCTTCTGTACAAGTTCATGAACCTCAGTCCATAGTTCTTCAGGCACTCTGTCTATCAGATCTAATCCCTTGAATATATTTTTCACTTCCACTGTGCAGTCCATGGGGTTGCGAAGAGTTGGACACGACTGAGCGACTTCACTTTCACTTTTCCCTTTCATGGTTTAGAGAAGGAAATGGCAGCCCACTCCAGTGTTCTTGCCTGGAGAATCCCAGGGATGGGGGAGCCTGGTGGGCTGCCATCTCTGGGGTTGCACAGAGTCAGACACGACTGAAGTGACTTAGTAGTAGTAGCAGTATAATCATAAGGAATTTGATTTAGGTCACATCTTAATGGTCTAGTGATTTTCCCTACTTTCTTCGATTTAAGTCTGAATTTGGCAATAAGGAGTTCATGATCTGAGCCACAGTCAGCTCCCAGTCTTGTTATTGCTGACTGTATAGAGCTTATCCATCTTTGACTGCAAAGAATATAATCAATCTGATTCTGGTATTGACATCTGGTGATGTCCATGTGTAGGTCATCTCTTGTGTTGTTGTAAGAGGGTGTATGCTATGACCAGTACACTCTCTTGACAAAACTCTATTAGCCTTTCCCCTGCTTCATTCTGTACACCAAGGCCAAATTTGCCCATTATTCTAGGTATATCTTGACTTCCTACTTTTGCATTCCAGTCTCCTATAATGAAAAGGACATCATTTTGGGGTATTAGTTCTAGAAGGTCTCATAGGTCTTCATAGAACCATTAAACTTCAACTTCTTTAGCATACCAGTCAGAGCATAGACTTAGATTACTATGATACTGAATGGTTTGCCTTGGAAACGAACAGAGATCATTGTGTCATTTTTCAGATTGCATCCAAGTACTGCATTTCAGACTCTTTTCTTGACTATGATGGCTACTCCAATTCTTCTAAGGGATTCTTGCCCACAATAGTAGATATAACGGTCATCTGAGGTAAATTCACCCATTCCAATGCATTTTAGTTTGCTGATTCCTAAAGTATCGATGTTCACTCTTGCCACCTGTTTGACCACTTCCAATTTGCCTTGACTCACGCAGCTAACATTCCAGGTTCCTATGCAATATTGTTCTTTACAGCATCCGACTTTACTTCCATCACCATTCCCATCCACACTGGGTGTTGTTTTTCCTTTGGCTCCATCTCTTCATTCTTTCTTGAGTTATTTCTCCACTTTTCTCCAGTAGCATATTGGGCACCTACCGACCTGGGGAGTTCATCTTTCAGTGTCCTATCTTTTTGCCTTTTCATACTGTTCATGGGGTTTTCAAGGCACAAATACTGAAGTGGTTTGCCATTCCCTTCTCCAGTGGATCATGTTTTGTCAGAACTCTCCACCATAACCCGTTCATCTTGGGTGGCCCTTCACAGCATGGTTCATAGTTTCACTGAGTTAGACAAGCTTGTGGTCCATTTGATCAGATTAGTTAGTTTTCTGTGATTGTGGTTAAGCACAATGAAAGCCAACTCTTAAGGTTGTTTTGTTATTGATATTTTCCCTATTTCCCTCAGCAACCTCACAAATACAACTAAACCTGCATTTTTGCTTTTGTCATGCCAAATTCCCTGCATGCACACATACATTCACATACAAAAAATGCCAAAATGAGGGCAGGTGGAACTGGGGCTATTTTAGCTGGAACTCTCTTCAAAGAGATGACATTTGAACAGAGCCTGGAAGGATGTGAGAGGGTGTCCAGTGTGAGATATGGTGATGGTGTCCCAGGTAAAGAGAACTCCAATGGCAAAATCTGGGATGAGGGGAAGACTTTGGCACATTCAAATCTGTGTGCCTGGGAGGCAGAGGGCAAGGGGAGAAGAGAAGGGGGCATGGTCAGAGGTGGTCCCGCAGGACACAGCATCAATTACTGACTGAGCACCTAGTTCAGACCATGCTCTTCCTGAATAGGAGCTCACACTCCAGAGTCAGAGACAGATCATCCATAAGAACTAAGCAAATGACCAAGAGAATCCTGATGACAACAAAGTAAGAGTAAGGCAGGAGAGACTGGGGGTGATTTTCTACAGGGTAACCAGGGTAATCATGTGAAAAGCAGGGCTGAATAAAGCACAAGCTGGAATCAAGACTGCCAAGAGAAATATCAATAACCTTGGAAATGCAGATGATAGCACCCTTATGGCAGAAAGCAAAGAACTAAAGAACCTCTTGATGAAAGTGAAAGTGGAGAATGAAAAGTTGGCTTAAAACTCAACATTGAGAAAACTAAGATCATGGCATCCGGTCCCATCACTTCATGGCAAATAGATAGGGAAACAATGGAAACAGTGACAGACTTTATTTTCTTGAGCTCCAAAATCAGTGCACATGGTGATTGCAGCCATAAAATTAAAAGGCACTTGCTCCTTGGAAGAACAACCTAGACAGCATATTTAAAAGCAGAGACATTACTTTGCCAACAAAGATCTATCTAGTCAAAGCTATGGTTTTTTCATTAGTCATGTATGGATGTGAGATTTGGACTATAAAGAAAGCTGCGCACCAAAGAATTGATGCTTTTTAACTGTGGTGTTGGAGAAGATCTTGAGAGTCCCTTGGACTGTAAGGAGATCCAACCACTCAATCCTAAAGGAAATCAGTCCTAAATATTCATTTTAAGGGCAGATGCTGAAGCTGAATCTCCAATACTTTGGCCACCTTATGTGAAGACCTGACTCATTTGAAAAGACCCTGATGCTGGGAAATATTGAAGGCAGGAGGAGAAGGGAATGACAGAGAATGAGATGGTTGGATGGCATCACCAACTCAATGGACGTGAGTTTAAATAAGCTCTGGGAGATGGTGAAGGACAGGGAAGCCTGGGGTGCTATGGTCCATGGGGTCGCAAAGAGTCAAACATGAGTGAGTGACTGAACTGCACCAAAGAAGGCTTCTACAAGGAGGGGACATTGGAGTGAGCCTGGAACAAAGTGAAGGATGAAGCCATGTGGACAACTAATGAAAAAAATGGAGGGAGGGGTAAGTCCTGGTGGCCATCAGGGCTGTGGTCAGAGTAAACGAGATGACTGAGACTGGTGTATGTTTACATCCAAAGGGACACCTGGCTTCAAATTACAACTGCATGAACTTGCATAAGGACTCAACCTCTCAGTCCTCTTTGAGGACTGTGCCTCAAAGTCCTCTTCTATCTAATGGGTATAAAAATAGTACCCATCTTATAGGGCTGTTGTTGGTTTGAAACATGTACATGGCAAGTGCTAAATATCAGCTTTTATTGTCCACAGGATTAGCACTTTGGTGAATGCTTTTGGTGTAAATAAGGTAATGAACTTTTGAAAATGTGGGTGGCTTGCTTGCTTTTTAAGCATTTAAATGAATGTGGTATTTCAGACTTTTGATTTTATTTAAATGTTTATAAGTACGGTAACTTTTCTAACTGTTAGTAAGAATTTGCCTACATTTAACTAGTTAAATCCATAAGCTTTAAATATCTTTTGTGTGTTTTTTCTTTAGAGAAATGTTTAAAGAAGCTATTATTTCATAAGTAAATTCTAGAGAATGGGTCTGAACAGGCCAGTGGGATGCTAGCTGTTTTAGCACTGCGCTGGCCTTGTGCATGTCCATCCCCAAAGGTCAGCCTGCTCAAGGAAATTTCCATAGAAACACTGGATCACTCCTCCTGCCAAGGGGCTTGTTGTGGTGGAGGAGCTGACACACTTGTCTGGCCTGGCTGATGCTTCTCTTGTTCCCAGGGAGTAGATTCAACATCTTGCTGAGTCCACCTGGCAATGAACATAGACCATTCCTTAGCTCTGGCTCCTGACCCACGTGGGCCTCTCTTCCCTCAGGTAACAGCCAGAAGCACTGGGACTGAGGGCTCCTCCCTCCTGGTGGCAATTTTGGGGCTGCCCACCTGAGGTATTTAACCTCCAGCCCTTCCCTCTGTCACTTCAGGCTCACTTGAAATAACAACCTTAAGATTCCCTCCCCTAAATCTGATCCCCTGGCTGTGCCCAGGTCCACATCTAAAGTTCTTTGAATATCTCCAGCCTAGACTCCTGCTAAAACTGCAGACACACTTGTCCAAATGTCTATGTGACACACACACACACACACACTTTTGAACATCTCAGAATCACCAGATCTAAAAATTCAACCTCTGACCTTCCTCCAACACACAACCAGCTCCCTCCACCCAACTTCTCCATCTCCATTCTCCCAAAAGTTTAGGAGGAAAAGAAGGAAGAGAAAGAAAAAGAAACAAATAGAAAACAATCTTAGGATGGTCCTTCACTCCCTTCCTTCTTCCTTCACAGTATCTGATACAGCAGGGAACCCTGAAGGCTTGGCTCTCCTCCCTGCCATCTCTCTGGTCTGGCCCAGCCAAACTGCCAGCAGCCACCTCTTTGGTTTCCCTGCCTCCAACTTCATCACTGCTCCCTCCACCTCCCTATCTTCTCTGAGCAACCCTTTGGAAACTTTGAAAATATTAACCCAGATTGTGTCCCTTTTCTGGTCACAACTCCCCAGGGCCTGCAAAGCCCTAGGAATGAAGGTTCCAGATGTGACTCTGCTCCTCATGCTCAGTTCCTTGCAGACAGCACACGGATCCTAGGTTTCCCAGAGCTCCCGACTCAGTCGCACAGCCAAGCCTTTGCACATGCTGGTCCCTCTGCTTGCAGCTGTCCCACATCTTTTCTCACTGGCTGTCAGGAAGGGACATCACTCACAAGCACTGCTCTGTCCTGGACACGGTCACCTGCACTTCAGTGCCCTGAGCAGGCACTTTCATCTAGGGGCTTTAGGATTTGGGTGATGATCTGGGAATGGCAGCACCCACCTGCATGGGTCCATCAGTGCAGAGGCTGTCACCAGAATAGGCAGAGGTGGGCAACAAGGGCAGTCAACTGGGCTTTGTAGTTCCCAGTCCAGGACACAGGTGGCGACACTGCCAAGCCTCAGACCCGCCTCTGTGCAGTGCGGACCATGCTTTCTTTTCCGCCACCTTGGCTGTGATACTGCTTGGGAACCTCTAAGCCCCGGGACCAAGCCAAGAACAGATAAAGTAACGGCCTGGTGGATCTGGCCAGAAGCCCAGCCCCGAAGTGGCTCCCCATAAGGCACGGAAACGTCCCTCCTCCGCCTCCTCATTGGTTCAACTATGCTCAGGTGCAGTCCCTTCTGGGTGATGTAGTTCCCACAGCGCCAGGCCGAGGCCTTTGGTCTGGAGCTCACAGACCAATATGCATAATCCTAAGGGTGAGAGTTTTGTGAAGTTCAGTATTTTCAGTCAGGGCAAAAAGACTTCAGACAGGACCATGGTGGTGAATATGGAGGAGGTGTAGACTGAAGAAAAACACACAACCTAAAAGTTGTGAGTTAAGTTTGGACTGTACTAGAGCCCAGGAAACAGCCTCTTAGAGGGCTCTGAGGAACTATTCAAAGAGGTAAGGGAGGAGCCAGGGTATATAGGAGTTTTTGGTGGAAAAAAAAAAAGAGAAAACGTGTAATGGAACAAGAAAATGTTACCGCTAAGCACAAAACGAACATCCCTGGTTAAGTAATTTAGCGCTTTTCTTTCTATGGAAAGATTCAAAAGCCTGAGCTCATGGAAATCATTTCTTTGATGTTCATCTCAGCTATCTAGGCCAGAATCACAGTGTTTCCCACCCCGGGCCCTTCAGGGTGGACCTTCAGGGATGGTTTCAGTGGCTGCTGAGTGACTGGCCAAAACTTCCTTTGTTTGTTGAATTGGCAGGTAAGGTTGTTTGTCAACGGAGGTATGCCAGGTCATCCTGAAGCTGGTAGACAAGGGAGGCTCCTGCCTCTGCTTCCGTCAAAAAATAAAATATCCCCTGTATGATTGTAAATTGTGTCGCACACCAGAGAGCAATACTGTTGTATCCAGGTGTAGTTCTTTTTAAGAACATGAGAACTATCTCAGAAAAAAAGTGACTTACCAAATGTCATTTCCTGTGGGGATAGTGGCTGCACTGGTCACAGTCAACAGGTATGGAAAGTGGCCATTTGAGCCCTGAGTAAGTTGGATACACCATGATCTCATTCCCTTGCTGGAAAGTGATTATAATTTCTCCTGAAATTTTAGTGACCATGTTGGTGTTGTGTAAGGAACTGAGATTATCTCAGAAAAACAGTTATGAAATAGCTGCTTATTTAAAGCTATGGATCATCACTATGTAGTTATTCTAAGACAGTAGCAGAAAAATCTCTGGGTAAACATGTGTGTGATATTTGAAAAGGTTAGGATCTCACTGAAGTTTGACCAGGGAACTCTGAAGCCTGAGAAGCTGAGGTCATGGTTACACTGGAAACTTGGCTGTAGACACCATAGTCAGTGATTGTGAGCCCAAGAAAATAAATTCTGTCACTGTTTCCATTGTTTCCCCATCTATTTTCCATGAAGTGATGGGATCAGATGCCATGATCTTTATTTGACTATTGAGTTTTAAGCCAACTTCTTCTTTGTTACATTCACTAGTTTGTTGCATGTTTAGATTCCACATACAGATGATATTACAGAGCATTTGTCATTCTCTTTTTCTAATTTGACTTATTTTACTAAGGAAAATTCCTCACAAGTCCATCCATATTGTTGCAAATAGCAAATTTTCATTCTTTTTTGTGACTGTAATATCCCGTTGTGTGTGTTGTATGTGTGTGTGTGCACATGCAGCTGTGTATACAACACTGCTTCTTTATTCATTTATCTGTTGATGAGCATTTGGTTTGCTTTCATATCTTGGCTAGTGTCTTTACTAGTGGGATTCTTCCTCTCCCACAAATTCTTTCTTCTTTTCTATTTAGAGAAGATCCTCTAACATTTATTTCAGAGTTAGTTTTGTGTTGATGAACTGTTTTAATTTTTGCCTGTCTGAGAGGCACTTTATCTCTCTTTCAATTCTGAATGATAATCTTACTGGGTAGATATTCAGGTTCTAAGTATTTCTCTTTCAACACTTTAAATATCAATATATAATGCCACTCCCTCTGGCTTGCAAGGTTTCTATACAAAATTTAGCAAATAGCCTTATGGGATTTCCCTTTTATGTGATTCTGTGATTTCTCTTGCTGCCTTTAAAATCTTCTCTTTATTTCTAACTCCTGCCATTTTAATTATACTGTATCTTAGTGTGGGTTTGCTTTGGTTTATCTTATTTGGTACCCTGTGTGATTTCTGTACTATCTGGTTCAGGAAGTTTTCAGCCATAATTTCATCAAATACAATTTATCATCTTTTCTCTCTTTTGTCCTTTTGAGACATTTATAATGTGAATGCTGATAAGCTTAATGTTATCCATAGGTCTCCTAAACTGTTCTCATTTGTTTTCGGGGGAGGTTTCTTTTAGCTATTCTGATTGGTGATTTCCATTATTATTCACTCCTGTGTTATTATTGAGTCTGCTGTTAATTCTTGTTTGGTTTTCATTTCTGTTAATGTATTCTTCAGCTCTATCTGTTTCTTTTTTATATTTTCTGGTTCCTTGTTAGAATATTCACTGCGTTTGCCTATTTTTTTCTAGTTCAGTTAATATTATTATTACTAATTCTTTGGACTCTTTACCTAGTTAATTATTTATCACTGTGATTTAATTGTTTGGTCAGAGTTTCAAACTACAGAACAATTGCACTCATCTCACATGCTAGTAAAGTAATGCTTAAAATTCTCCAAGTAGGCTTCAGCAATATGTGAACCGTAAACTTCCAGATGTTCAAGCTGGTTTTAGAAAAGGCAGAGGAACCAGAGATCAAACTGCCAACATCTGCTGGAGCATCAAAAAAGCAAGAGAGTTCCAGAAAAACATCTATTTCTGCTTATTGACTATCCCAAAACATTTGACTGTGTGGATCACAATAAACTGTGGAAAATTCTGAAAGAGATGCGAATACCAAACCACCTGATCTGCCTCTTAAA
Source organism: Aepyceros melampus (assembly GCA_006408695.1). Taxonomy (NCBI): domain Eukaryota; kingdom Metazoa; phylum Chordata; class Mammalia; order Artiodactyla; family Bovidae; genus Aepyceros; species Aepyceros melampus. The sequence goes on along the minus strand of SJXQ01007226.1, from coordinate 166,609 downwards.
AAACCTATATGCAAGTCAGGAAGCAACAGTTAGAACTGGACATGGAACAACAGACTGGTTCCAAATAGGAAAAGGAGTATGTCAAGGCTGTATATTGTCACCCTACTTATTTAAGTTATATTCAGGGTATATCATGAGAAACACTGGGCTGGAAGAAGCACAAGCTGAAATCAAGATTGCTGGGAGAAATATCAATAACCCCAGATATGCAGATGACACCACCCTTAAGGCAGAAAGTGAAGAAGAACTAAAGAGCCTCTTGATGAAAGTGAAAGAAGAGAGTGAAAAAGTTGACTTAAAGCTCAATATTCAGAAAACTAAGATCATGGCATCTCCTCCCATCACTTCATGGAAAATAGATGGGGAAACAGTGGAAACCATGTCTGACTTTATTTTGGGGGGGCTCCAAAATCACTGAAGATGATGATTGCAGCCGTGAAATTAAAGGAAGCTTGGAAGGAGAGTTATGACTAACCTTGACAGCATATTGAAAAGCAGAGACATTACTTTGCCAACAAAGGTCTGTTTGGTCAAGGCGATGGTTTCTCCAGTGGTCATGTATGGATATGAGAGTTGGACTCTAAAGAAAGCTGAACACCAAAGATTTGATGCTTTTGAACTGTGGTGTTGGAGAAGACTCTTGAGAGTCCCTTGGATTGCAAGGAGATCCAACCAATCCATCCTAAAGGAGATCAGTCCTGTGTGTTCATTGGAAGGACTGATGTTGAAACTGAAACTCCAATACTTTGGCCACCTGATAGGCAGAGCTGACTCATTGGAAAGACCCTGATGCTGGATATTAATAAGGGCAGGAGGAGAAGGGGACAACAGAATATGAGATGGTTGGATGGCGTCACCAACTAAATGGACATGGATTTGGGTCGATTCTGGGAGTTCATGATGGACAGGGAGGCCTGGTGTGCTGTGTGTGGTTCATGGGGTTGCAAACAGTCAGACACAACTGACCAACTGAACTGACTTTCTCTCAGACTTTCAATGGAGACCAGTTCTTCTGTCTTCCCATTTTTCTCTGCCTCTCTGAATTTAAGTGCATCACTTATCTATTATGGTCATGAAAGGGTGATCTTGTCGGGGAGCATCACTGTACAGTCTGTACCATACTCAGCAGGAAGTGGTGGAGGGGTGGGGCTGGATTTGATGGACCACAAGTCATGTCTTTCCTTAGGGTGTGCCAGCAGCTATCGCCTGGGGAAGTCGATGGTGCCAGGTCTGAAGCCAAATGTGAGGCAGAGCCTTCCTTTTCTTCAGTGGCCTTCACTGTCCTATTGGGTGCAGGGTAGGTCCCAAGTTTCTGGAGCAGAAGCCCTGAATGTCAGGCCAGATCTGGCTGTGTTCCCTCAAATATGTATGCTCCCCTCTCCCAGCACTGCAACCCTTGCCACAGAGGGACAACAAGAGCATGTTCTGGTTAGAACAAAAAAGGAGCAAATCTATAGGCTGGCTGCCTACAGAAGTCCAGGCTACCTCCAACTCGCCATCTGTTCCAGCACCAGCAGTAGTGTCTCCTGCCCTGCTTAAACATAGCTTCTGGTCTGAGACCCCTTGGTCCCTCACAGCTGATCACTTCCCCCAGCCTCTTATATCCCTGTCCTGTTGAAGAGGGATGCTATTGGGCAAGTGAGGCCCTCATGGGCTCTGGGCACATGCTGGGTCATCTTCTGTGGCAGTCTGGCCTCCATCAGAGATCAGGACTTCTCCTGATGTGCTGCCTATGTAAGTGCCCACCATAAGCATGGCCCCGGCTCTCCCACCCAGATGCCGCCCTGGGCCAGATGCACCTCGTTTCCCACATCCCAGCTCTCTGCTTTGTCATGGCAGCCCCTGCTCCAGTGCAGATCGGCCACACGAAGTAAGCAGTACATGTGTAGGGGTGGGTAGTTGTGGGGAAAACAGGCATCCACAAATATGGTCTCAATCTGTCCTCTTCATTTTGGCTTGGAAGCAAGCCCCTGAGCACATGCTTCTGGAGGGGGGAGTCCAGGCTTCCCACAGTCCTCCTGTTAGTCCACATGGCCTTGCAACCAGCTAAGGGTGTCTGTCTTCCCTGTGTCAGACCCCAGGACTTGTGTGTCCAAGATATGGCTTGAACCACTCTCACTCAGGGCATATCTCCAACCATGTAATCTCCGTTATATTCTGAGTCCTCTCCCATGGGCACAGATGAGGACTTGAATGATCCTTTTCCCTTCCTACCCTATTCCCCGTGGATCTTTCTTTGAGCCTAGGTTTAGGAATCTTTCTGCATTTTCCGATTAGTTTTTTGAGCTAATTTTTCTATATGTTGATGTATTCTCTTTTTTTTAATTGGAGTATATTTGATTTCCCATGTTGTGTTAGTTTCAGGTGTACAGCAAAGTGATTCAGCTTTACATATACATGTATTTGGGCTTCCCTCTTGGCTCAGTTGTTAAAGAATTGCCCTGCAATGAAGGAGATTCGGGTTCAATCCCTGGGTTGGGAAGATACTCTCAGAGGGTCATGACAATCCACTTCAGTATTCTTGCCTGGAGAATCTCATGGACATAGGAGCCTAGCAGGCTACAGTCCATAGGGTAACTAAGAGTAGGGCACATCTGAAGCAACTGAGCTTACACAGGCATGCATACATATAGCTATCCCTTTACAAATTCTTTCCCATTTATGTTGTTACAGAATGTCTAGCAGAGTTGCCTGTGGTTTTGTAGTAGGTCCTTGTTGGTTATCTATTTTATATATAGTGATGTCTATATGTTAATCCCCAAGTCTCAATTTATGCCTCCCCACCAACTTCCCATTTGGTAACCATCAGGTTGGCTTCTATGTAATGTGTTTTTTATATTCTTTGGGGGAGGTGGTTTAAGTGTTTGAAGTAGTCCTACTTTTCTATTTTCACTTTTGTTGCCTATGCTTTTGGTGTCACATACATAAAATCACTTCTAAGACCAACGTTTACAACTTCTCCAGTATGTATTCTTCTAGTAGATTTCAGATCTTACATTTAAATCTTTAATCAACTTTGAGTTTAGCTCTTTATATGGTATAAGGTAAGGGTCCAATTTAAATCTTTTGCATTCAGATTTCTAGTTGCCCACGGTGATTAACTGAAGAGATGGCAAGGTGAAATTTAATCATGATTATCTCAAAGCAGAAATGGGTGACAAGCCTACAGGAAAGTCACTGGAGTGAGGGATTTGGCCAGGAGCATGTAAAGTTTGGGGACTCCCACTTGATTCCCACTGATATATGGGTGTGATCCTGGGCAGGTGGGTTCTGACTCTTGGCACATAGACTTGCTCTTGACCTCTGCCAAGCAAGAGAAGCCTGTGGGCCAGCAGTATTGTACTCTTACCATGAGTCCATGGGCACTGCTTTGGCTTTTGCATTTGGCGTCATGCAAATGGGTGGTCTTAATACAAAGACATAGAGTTCCTCTTGACTATTGATAAAATAAGCTTCTCATTTAAGTTCCTTTGACTTCTGATCCACTCTCTACTTTATGGTTTTTACTATATTTTCAAACAGATTCTTAGACATACTTGGCAGAAGAAGGTGATTCTCTCCTTTACAGTCTTAGATAATTCAACTTCTGATAATATTTTATATCACCACATTGTTGATTTCTAATCCATTTACCTCTCTAACATACCTATCTGATAAGATATATACTCAAAAAACTATCATATAAGCTGCATGTACTAAACTACAAGTGATTAGAGAATGTGAAAAAATTAATACTCAAGAGAATGATTAAGAAAATTTCCTTGGGAGGTGACAATTAGGCTGGCCTCAGATGGTTGCTAGTTTCTGAGTCACAGAAGATAGGATGGACACAAGCATAGAGGAAAGAGAAGGTCTTAGGGAAATCATTGTATTAGTCAATAGTGGTTGTTATGGACACAGCTAGAGAGGTCAGTTGGAATCTATTCATAGGGAACCTGTATAACTGGAAGTATTAAGAGTTTCTACTACTCTTTGTAAGTGCTAATGAGCAAACCACCCCCCTATAAAACAGCTTTTGCAATAGGATTTGATATGTCTGAATCACAATATACTGTCTTTTTCCAGGAGAGCTACAGGCATCTGATATTGATTTATTGTTGTTGATCTACTTGGATATGCCCTTTCTCAATTCATGACTTATTATTTATGTTTTCTCTTTTAACCCTATGTGTCTTTGAATTCTTTTTAAACTCTATGCATCCTCACTTCTCTCTGCAAGGTGGAAGTATATCCATGGATATTAAAATACATACCAGCGCTACTTTAGGGAAACAAGGGCCTCTAACATCCACTTTTGGTCCACCTCAGGACTTCTCTGATAGCTCAGTTGGGAAAGATTTTGCCTGCAATGCTGGAGACATCAGTTCAATTCCTGAATAGGGAAGATCTGCTGGAGAAGGGATAAGCTACCCACTCCAGTATTCTTTGGCTTCCCTTTTGGCTCAGCTGGTGAAGAATCCACCTGCATTGTGGGAGACCTGGGTTTGATCCCTGGGTTGGGAAGATTCCCTGGAGTAAGGAAAGGCTACCCACTCCAGTATTCTGGCCTGGAGAATTCCATGGACTCTAATAGTCCATGGGGTCACCAACAGTCGGACATAACTGAGCAACTTTCACTTTTTGCTCTTCAGGCCTAGCAATATGTTACCTTTCCCTAACAGCAAGTATTTCAGTAAGTCCTACAACAGGGCATTGAAGTGTGACAGTGTTAAATGGTGATAATATATACATATCTGGTATCACAACACTTACCTATATGTAGACATAAGGTCTCTCTGTCCACATAATCCTGGTAGCTGCTTTAACTGATTAATTTTCAGCAGACAAGGATGATAGTTCTCCCACTTCCTTTGAAAGGACAACAAACCAGGGTATCTTCACTCTTAATGATTTTAAATCACATTCAGTGACTGACTTTGAATCATCAGCTGGGTCTCTCAGGAGTCAAAGTGCCAGAAAGGTTTAATTAGGGAGCTGCAGTCCAGATAAAAGATACCATATCATTGACTTAAAATCTGAACTCAACTCTTTTGATGCTGATGGTGAAACTCTGTGTTTTAGTTGTTTCTAAAATGTTTTCTGAAGACACATGGGATTCCTCTGGTAGAGACTCTGCCTTGTATATCTCCATATTTGATTGACTACTCCTTGAAACTATTTAAAAATTTCAAAAAGAAAGTTAACATCAAATTAAATATTCCATACTCTTACTTTTAAACCACGAAAACTTGTAGAACTTGAACTAACAAAAGACTTTATTAGGGAAGAATGTTTTACACCTGTAGTTATTTAGAAATACCGGGGGATGGTGATAAATATAAGACCAGCTTTTACTCAGTCATATATTAATACTTGTATCAAAAGTCTCTATCCTAACTTCTCTGGCTGTCCAGTGGTTCAGACTCTGTGCTTTCACTAGAAGGGGAACCAGTTTAGTCCCTGGTCAGGGAACTAAGATCCCACAAACTGCATGGTGCCCCCCACCCAAAAAAATTATCTGTGTGGGGTGATCCTGTATGTCATCTGCACCGGGATTGGGCCACCTCCACTGCCCTGCCCTTGGGAACACACTGCTCCAACCAATTTCTTAGGATAACAGTGGCCTAATTGATATTTGGTCTGTTCACTCCAAACATTATTTTAATCTTTGGGAGTGCTAGTTGTGGATTTTAGTTGTATCAGCATTTTGTGCCTTCTGAGCACCTTTAGCTGACAGCATAGTTGAGTGATGCAACTAAGCCCATTATGACGTAAGTAGCCAGGATGTGATTACTGCCTGCCTCTCAGGGGAAGTATGACATTCACCATCCCCATGTGAAACCCTCTTCCCATCTAGGTTCTGGCAATCTAGACCCTAATATCATTCCACACCCAAAACAAAGGCAGTAACCCACACCACTACTCCTTACCACTGAGGTCAATTGTTAAGCAGGGTTATCCATCTTCAGTGCAGATTCCTGACCCAGTCCAAATCTCTACTCTCTGGCTAACTGGGGACCTGAGGGTCTGTTCTCCAATCTCCTGGGACCCCACATCCTTCCCCACTCAAGTGCCGAGCTCTTCTCTTCCTTCCCTCCCTTCCCATCAGAAAATTCACACACACACACAAATGTAATCTTTTCACCATTTGTTTATTTTAATTGCAGCCATCAGTTTACTATGTTAGTGTGAGAGTAAGTCTTTTCCTGGTTGGCCATTTCTAAGAAAGCAGACCTCTGGAGACACAATTCTAAACTGTCTGATACTTTCTATTTAGTTGTTTGCTGACCAGGTTGTACTTCTCCAGGGTCTCTTATTCTGGGACAGCTGAGCTTATCTTCTCTTTTGATTCTGCCTTCTTCTTTGATTCTGCCTCCTATTTTGGTACCTTTTTCTGCTTTGATTCAGTTTCTTACGTGCACAGCAATAGAAAAAACAGTTTTTTTTTTTTTCTTCACCTTCTTCAATTGAGTGGCATATGATCGGATTTTCTTTCTCAAGTTTCCTTGTAAAGGTCTTCTGACCCTCATGGTCATATTTCGTGCCTGAAAAGACAAGAGAAGTGTATTAGTTTTCAGGAAAGAGTATACCATCTGAGTTGGAAGGAAGATTTCATGAAAGGGATGTGGCCTGATGAGGACTTTTGTGCCAGACAAGGGCAGTGTAGAGGTCTTGGGCAGCAAAGTCAATGGAGAACATGGGGAGCATAGATGAAATCATCTTACCTTCACACTGCCTCTGTATCTCCATTGACAAAAGGTCTTCTTTCTTCCTTTTATCCTTGAAGCAAACCGCATTGCAACTCTTCTTGGCTGCCATGGCTTCCTGGTTACCTTACTCATGATGATACCATGAAGTGGCCTAACTCAGAATCTCTGCCTCTATCTTCCTTATATATACCTTCTTAGGACAATGAGGAGCCACACCCTTCAACTGATTGGTCAGCTAGCCTCTCCCCTGGCCAATGGTGGCTTTGGGGTCTTAGACATCACAATGTACCACTTTTCCCATCAACATGGGCTAGTGGATGCTGAGGGAGGCCATAATATAACTTTCCCATTCCTGACCCCTCTGTGTGTCTGATTCTGGGGAGAGGTGATTCAGGGGCATGGTGTTTCTTCTCATGACCCTCCGACTTTCCTTCAGTGCCCTTTATTTTTTGACTTTTATGTCCCTATTCAACAGTCCTGCCTCCTCCATCCCTGTATGAACCTCTGCCAAACACTTTTCATCCCATTTCAGCACTTCAGAGTCCTCTAGTCACTTCATCTCTAGAGCACCCTTTTCCTATTGGGGGTTCTTGAGGGTCTTAAGGAACTTAATAGGAAGCATTTAACATGGAAAAAGGTAATTAAGAACAGTTTGTATGTTTTTAAGACTTGGTGAATCCTCAGTCTGTTGCCCCAAGGTCTATACACTATCTCCATAAGATTAAACATCAGAGCAAAGAAAGTGTTAAAATAATAATAATAAAAAAAAGTAAGGTGCCCAAAGGCAAGAGTCAGATGACCATTGAACCACTGACTCTTGACTGAATCACTCCCCCAGTGGTCCCTCATTGACAGTTATCATCAGATAGGGCCCACGGTGGAGCTGATCTATAGCTGAGCAGGAGAAGGACCAGTAGGTACCTCATTAATAGTTGGTTGCTTATGGGTGGGGCCCAGGGATGCACTGTCCAATTGCTGAGCAAGACCTGTTGCTTAGTAACAGGATGTGGAGTAATAAGGCACAGCAATGGCTACCTGCTAAGGGCTATGCTCATGCTGCTCTGTTACATAAGGATACTTTGGGTCCAGTGTGCTTTAATCTTTTTGGAATCCTTTCCAACCTCAGATTTTGATTTCACATGCTTGTTTAACTTTTGTACATCATTCTTTCATTGTATTCCCAGGCATGCCTGTCAGCAGTGCTTATCTATATGCCCCTCCAACAGCTGCCACTTGATCACATGTCTGCATATAGTATAGCTAATATTTAAATCCCAACAAGAATGTGATGGCCAGCCCACTTTGAGAACAGCCTACTTTGACAAACCTTAATGTCACAGTGATTCTTATTCTATTCACAGTGTAATAGAGCAGGATGAGCACAGGCCTATGCAGTTAGCCATTGGTGTGCTTCATTTCAACTCACCCTGTTGCTAGGCAACAAGTGTCGCTCAGCCTTGCTTGGTGCCCATTCACAAGCAGCCAACTATCAATGAGTGACCATTTGTTGTCCTGATCAGCTATTGATCAGCACCACAGTGGGCCCTGCCCTCAGTTACTGTCAATGAGGGAACATTGGGGAAGTGATTAAGTCAAGGGTGGTGTGGTGGTCATCAGGTGGAAAGTGAGAGAAGAGGCAGATTAAACATTCTTCTGGAGGGCCTGGAGATCACCCAGCCTTGGGCCAGTGGGTGAGCTGGAGGTCCCAGGGAATAGACTGGGGACTACATCCTGTAGTGATTCAGAGCCCTTACTAAGGCCCTCCAGTAGCCTTGGCCCAGGTCTTGAGGAGTGGTGAAAGTCTCCCTCATCCATGTCTCTGCAACCTACTAGCAGTAGCCATCTTTCTGGGTCTGTCTGTGAGAACCAGTCTCCTCACTTGGACAGCCTGAGGAGACAGGACCTATTGGGTTGGGCGCCTGGCTCCATCAAGGATGAGAGCCGGGCAGAATGTGGGAACCTTGTCCTGAAGGAGCTGCCAACTGAGATCTGTTTCTGCTTAACCAGGATGGGACATTTCAAGGTGAAAGTTGTGCTTTGAGACTTTGCCCTCTCTTGTCAGGACAGAGAATAACAATCATCTGATAGAGAGATATAGGAACATCATTACCTGACCATAAGCACAAAGGGTGTGACACCAAGAAGTCTGAAACAACTTACCACAACTCTTTCTAACATTTGCTTTTAAAAAGCCATCTTGAGAAAGAAGAATGGAACTGGAGGAATCAACCTGCCGGACTTCAGGCTTTACTACAAAGCCACAGTCATCAAGACAGTATGGTACTGGCACAAACACAGAAATATAGATCAATGGAACAAAATAGAAAGCCCAGAGATAAATCCACACACCTATGGACAGCTTATCTTCGACAAAGGAGGCAAGAATATACAGTGGATTAAAGACAATCTTTTTAACAAGTGGTGCTGGGAAAACTGGTCAACCACTTGTAAAAGAATGAAATTAGATCACTTTCTAACACCATACACAAAAATAAACTCAAAATGGATTAAAGATCTAAACATAAGACAAGAAACTATAAAACTCCTAGAGGAGAACATAGGCAAAACACTCTCTGACATAAATCACAGCAGGATCCTCTATGA